>BLFK01001016.1:379219-401719 GCA_014634185.1 Astreopora myriophthalma | reverse complement strand
CCCAACAACAGAAGAATTTGAACCGCACCAGTCAACAGGGACCTCAATCGACAGTGGCAGCGGTTTGAGTCGAGATCTCTACAATGAAACTAATAAAACAGGCCTACAAAAACAATCTTTTCCTCCAGCTCAAAGATTAAACTCGCCAAACAACGCGGAACCTCACAGGAACAGCCTGTCTGCAACATCGTGTCAGTCCACAACAAGCTATGGTGAGGGAATCAGAAAGCCGCTGACGTGTAGAGACAACCGAGCAGTCTTACAAAATCCCAACCCAGAAAAACAAGAAACACGACGGTCAGTTGAAAACACCAGCGACTTCCCTGCAATGGCTTATACCACGTTTAAAGGCAACGGAATCAGGTTGCCATTCACTTTTCGTGGATTATATTATGTGAATTAGTTTAATTTGTTTCTGATATGGACAGGGGCTCTCCATTCCACCAGAGAGGAGATGCAACATCTTTGAGCACTAGAACTGGCCCATCATCTGACAGATCTCACTGGCAGGACCAGGGTCAAGCAAATTCAAAGGTAATTTCCTTCAAAATTCAGTGTAACTCTAACCTTATATCAGTTCGCAAGTTTACCCACAAATCACTATACCGAGAGAAACTGAGGGCAAACACTTCGTTTTCCGTATACTAGCAAACAGGCTGAGAAGATTCAAAACGCTATAGGCGCTTGCCTTCATACAAATGAGCATTTCGATTTTACTTAACTCGATCGAGTTCAATGAAAGTTACAGTGGTGGTCAGAATTCCTTTGGACAGTAATTGGCCATTTCCTAGTTCACTTGAGCTTCTTTTTCAAAGCGAGTCCAAGTGCCAAGTCTCTCTTATGAAAATCAGTTTTCAGTCATATGCAAAGTAAAAAACTACCTACCATCACAAAAACTATGGCACTTGGACTCGCTTTGTAAAAGAGGCTGACGTGAACTCGGAAATGGCCTATTGAAAACCTTTCCTACATAGAACAAATGTATCGTTCGTAGCGGCCGTTGGAGAAACCACTGCCTGCAAGGTAAGCGCCTCGTAGTGTTGGTAGTGTAATTTACGTCTGCCCCGAACACAAATATTTGGGACTCCTTTCCGGGGTGATTATTCCAAAATCAACAACACCCCGAAAAACGTAACACAAACGGTTTTGACATCACACGAATTTTGATTGGTTCGTGTGTTGTCTGATGCGCGTTTTGATTGGCTAGTGGGAAATATGATTGCTAGGAGCGTGTATTAAGAAAATCTGTTTCAATCAAGAAGTAAATAAACAAAATGTCATTTTCCTTCTTTTGTCGAATTTGTTTTGGAAATATTTGTAAAAAGCAATAGAGGACTTTTTTCCCGTGTTTACATAGCCTGATCTAAACACGAGGGGGTGTTGGCGCGAGGTTTTCTCCAGCTTTTCCGCTTACCGTCTGTCGGTAAAAAGTTTCCTTTCACCGCATTTAACAGCGCTTTTTAGTTGTGGGTCGCGTTTCCATAGAACGTTTACACGTTTAAATGGAGAGCGTTTCATTTCATAAAAATGTGCTTTGTGGGGTTCTATTTTTCCGGGAGGGCATGCCCTCTGAACCACAGATGGGTTTGGGGGCCCATACGAAGAGTAGTTGAATCAGAGATTCCCGTGGACAACACGGCATGAACTCGTTGTGTGGCGCATTGACATCCATTGAGACAAAGGTTGACGTGGTATGAGGTTGGCGTAGCAGTTAAAGCACTGAGTTAGTAGCGTGAAACTTCGGCGAAAGAAATATGAAAGCGTGGGTGGAAAATGCAATGCCCAAGTGTACGGCGCATTCTCGTCCCCAGAGCCGTGAATAACGATACCGTACCATAGGTCCCTTGCAGGATTTAGTCACGTGCCTGGATATGTAGGAGTCAACTCGTACCGGTGCGAAATTCGTTCCGGTATGAGTTGGTGATTTCATACCGAGTTTACATTAAAATCCGTTTTTCGTCACCCCTTGTCCACTAAAAAAAGTAAAAGTAAAGCGACTATATTTAACGTCGATAACTCGTAACAGTAATTCAACTGACAAACCTGAGGTCGACGGTGCGCTCATTTTACTCACCTCTCTCTATCAGTGCTCTGTTTTAGGGGTATTTAAAGCTACGTAAAGCTACACAGAAAGGAAAGAAGTAGAAAAACAAGGATGTGAGATCCGGAGATCGAACTCGGGACCTCTTGCACCAAGGCCGCGCACTAACCAACTGTGCCATCATTGCTCCTAAGAAAGTTCTAAGAAAGTCCACTGCGGTTCGAGAAACGCGTCTGGAAACGCCATCATCAGTTCGGATGGCGAAAGTAAAGGATGCGCTATCGGTTTCGATCGAGTCTGTCGGGAGTCTGTGATATCGTTGACAAACAAGAGCTCGTACCTTGTTTACATGGTACATGTAATGGTTGTAGATTTTGGCCCCCCGGTCCAGGTCCGGTGGCGGATATGAACCCCCTTTCGCGGATTTCGACCTCCGCCCCCCTAAAAACAAGCGTTCTATTGAGTAAGGATATAAAGTTCCTTCGGAAATTGTTTTTGGAGTTTTTAAAAAGGCAAAATGAAATATAGAGGCAGTTTGTTTCTTTTCAAATAAAGGGGGCGAAAGGGGTACGGGACACGAAAAGATAAAGGGGAAAAGCGAGAGGCGTGATAGAAATGGAAAACGCCAACTTTTTATTTTTTAATTGCCTAGTAGCAAACTATCAAAAGTATAAACCCAGCAATGTTATTTGACTTATTTGACTTGCATTTAGCATGTTCAGAGGCTTTTGACAAAATGTTATATCCGAGCAAATGAAAATTCACTTTTGGGACAAAAACAGGCTTCCTTCCAGTGAGATTGTACCTTCCCGGTTGCAGCATAGGTCATGAAAAATCAAATATTGAGGCCTCTAATTTACCGATGGGTGGGGGGTGAGCAGTCGCTGGGAGACAAATGTATGGCAGGTGGGAGGGAGGATAAGGGAAGCAGGAGGCCCTGACCCCCTGTCCCCCTCCAATATAATACTCCTGGAATTCGGGACTTTTTTTCATGTGACTTCTGCGCCCTCACATGCACATCTTGTTGTCTATCTTCCAATCTTTCCACCAGGAAGGCTCAACCAAACAAGTAAACCTCATGGCCATTCCCCAAGACAAGTCTCTCAAAGTCATCACAGCTTCCATTAAGGATCTCTTGAAGTGGAAACAATTTGAAGACAAGATGTGTGTAATTTATGAAATTTTTGGTGAGGACATAATTTTTCGTTTATGTACTGAAATGATACCCTTGACTTCAATCTATTTCAGTTATTTAATTTTAAATGTAATAATTCGGGCAAAAAAAAAGGGGGGGGGGGGNNGGAATGAGAAGACCAAAAAAGGTATCAAGCAAACTTTGTTGATCACATACTTCAAACTTCTCACCTCATTGATTTTTGTACATTTATTTTTTGAATGCTTTATTGAATGATCTTCACAAAAACACACACTTCCACTTTACAGATAATACACTATACATCCCTGCAATATTAACTTCAACATTTACTTTTGCAAATCTAAGACCTTAGGAACAACGGTACATATACTTTCACACAGGGTAGTTAGACAAACCATTACAAAATTACTGACAACTCTCACTCCCCAGCATCCTTCAGGATTATATGTGGGTATTGTCTGCCTATTTCCTTAACAGCGGTCTACGGTACATATTGTAAATCCCAAAAAACGAAGTTTAATTTTTTTTTCTCTTAGGGACCCTGGATTCTCAAGTCTCTTTGAATCAAGCTGGGAATGGGAAGAATTTTGTCATTAAAGACAAAACAAGAACTTTGAGGTACCTGAGCATCTAAAACTTGAAGGGCATACCTTTGTGAACAATTAAAACAGTGTCAATGGGTAACTAAAAATTCTTGAGATGCAAAACGTGACCCATCAATATTTATTAAAGTTAGAAGGAATAGCAATTCAAAAATATGAATATGTTTAATAACAATTTGTCACTTGCATGGCTCATCACAGTATTGCAAAGGAAATAAACTCAAACAAAACTTGTTCACAATACAACATGTGCCAAGTGCTTAGAGAGGACTCTCAGTTGGGCCCCCTTTATTACAAGCTGAATACTCCATATACCACAACACACTCCTTCCCCATGTTAACCTCACATGTAACGACACGTGATCCGCTCAAGTTAAGGAATCTGCATATGGTATTTACATTACTGTGGAGATTGAGTAATACTGGGCTAAGATCTGAATGTGCTCTGCTTCTAAAAATAACCCTGACTATACATGCCTACAGCAATGTTAATTTTAACAATTTCATTTCAGGTGCACTTTCTGGGAAATGGTAAGTCTGTCAGCTTAATTTGAATAAACAAAATGGCTCAAATCTAAGCATGACCATCCCCCATGTACTGTACTGTATTTTATATTTTCTCATTCTTTGTCAGTTTTTTAAAAAATGGGGAATGTCACATTTTTGCTCTCTTTGTAATTTAAGGACTTCTAGCAAAAAGGTCTGAATTGACTCTTGAGAGTGCATTTCTGGTCATTTTGTGTGACTGCAGCCAAATTTTACATAATAAATGGCATTCACTAGTATTGGCAAGTTATGGAATTACCTATCCCAAGTCATGTCAAGAAGATGAAAATACAAGAAACTTTTTTTTTTCATCGCATTTCACTAAAAAACATGGAAGACCATGGACATTTTTCGTCACAGCCCATCAATTAAATAGCTGTTTATTTGATTTGATCAAAGCAGAGTGGATTCTTCTGAAGAGATCTGATGATAAAAAAACTTATTCACATCATTTTTATTGCTACTCTACTGAACCTCTCTCCACACATACTGAGTTTGTCAATATCACTTCTTAACACTGAAATTTTGAAAAGAAAGCCCAGTGCTCTTAAAAGTCAGCCAACACTTTGTTTAGGTGAATCCAGTTTTACCACTCAGTGTATGTGAAATTATTCTTGCACTTAATTCTCAACATCTCCTGGAAGGACTATTGAAGTCTAGCATGCAGTGTAGACAGTGGCTGCATGTTCATTTTACCTATGTGTATCTCATTTTCATTACCAGGATCGTCACCTTCCAAGGTTAACAAGAGGGCAAATGCACAGGTCATATTACTCATTTTGTGAATCTGAGCACAGTTGACAACTTGATTTTTGCTTGGGTCACCCAGTTGTTCACATTAAAGTGGATATGAAGTTAAACAAATAATTAATTTTATTCTACCAATATGAAGAATAAGGGTGCTTTCTTTTTCTGAAATATCTCATTCCATTTGCTGCTTTGTATGTAAGCATTTCGAAAAATAATGCCATGTTGCCTTCAGAACATTATAGTGTTATTTAATTATCCTAATTTCTATTTTAAGGTGCGTGGGATCTTTGGACAGAAAAACTGGACATTTCAACTGTGTATCAGTCAGGCCAGCAAAGCAAACAGAAGTACGGCAAAGCGCAGTATTCTTAGAGGCGTCATACCTGAGTATGCAGGAGCAGCTAGCCACTTTGAAGGAAGATTAAAGAACAGCCTTTTGTACAGATGATAACAATTTTAATTCTTCAAACAATGATTTAACATTTCTAATAGTAAATGACTTCAACATCGATGATTTTTGTAAAAACCTTTCAGTTACATTGTGCCAGTTAACTTCTCATGAAAGAAAGAAGTGAATTAACGAACAATTTTAATTATTAATATCAAGTCAAATACACCCCTGTAATGTGGCTATAAATTTTTGCTGTCATTTAGACATACTGTACCTGTACACTGTATTTGCCATATTTCAACTTCTGTATTAAGGTCAGTTAAATAAACAATAGCAAGAAGAGTTTCTCTCTGTTGCCAACAATCTACAGGTATGACATACCAGTACTAAAAACAATACAAATGTCTTCTACATTACTAGTTCAAGAGCAGAAAGACCCATGATTAACTACTAGAAAAATAGTCCACATACAGTGTACCGGTAACATCTACAGAGGCCCACTACAGTGTATTTACTGATTTGTCCTGTCCCTTGATTTGTAGATAACTCCTCTGGCCTTCAGATCACGGACTGTGTGACCTGGTAGTTTACCACTGACGGAAATGGCATAACAACCTCTTGCTAATGTATCTGAGGATTATAAAAGAATATTCTATTTACACATGTCCATGGACCAAAAATGTATCTGAATATTTCTTGGTACTACTGGCAGAAAAATTATGCTTTGGACAGTGTGTAAACCAGTAGCATATCACTTTGTTTTATCAGGCAAACTGGAAGGTGGTTTATCTTATGTACAATTCATTATTTTATGTTTATTATGTTATTTGATGTGTCTCTAATGCAAACTAAAAATCAAGACATGTTTTGCTTCAGGGCTCGAAACTGTGACTGATATGGGCACCAGTGTGCCTAACATTTCCTTGTTGGTGACTAAAAATTCTGGTCTAGTCACCACCTTGGCGACTACATTTTTGTGCAATTCAGATTAAGAATTAAACAGGTCAAGTCCAAAAGTATGTTACCTTGTCTAAGTCTTGCTTTTGTCTTAAGAAAAAAAAAGAGCAAACTTAAATAAAGTCTGTCTGTTTTGTCTTTTCACATTACCCTTTCTTCTTTTTAACACAAAATTTTAAGCAGGTACTTCATATATCACACATTATAGTAAATCTAATTTAAATTGGCAACTATTTTTTGCCACTTAGGCACCAAAAGGTGACTAAGCAATATTTTTTAATTTTGAGCCAAGCTCTCCCTGTTGGACAGATACAACATCTTGGGCACATTTGTTTCACAGGACAAATTTATTTCACTGGATGAATGACATTCCTTTTAGACCTTGCTCTACTGATTAATATAATTAAAAGGGGCATTGTCACACCACTTTTAGTAACACATTGAAAATGTATATTAAACTAGGCCTAAGGTCAATGGGCATATTACCTATTCTCTGCCACCTGGCCACCCAACTGTCTTCAGGAGTCATCATGGATATTATACTGTTAAAGCAGTAAAAGATGTGGTTCTGATTCAGAATGTGTCATACTGAAAACAAAAACAGGTTTCCTTTCTTCTTGCCATAGAAAACAGAGAATATCCAACAGAAGATAACATTAGTGTTGTCCTTATATGAACCCAAACTATTTAACTCTACATTCCTTTTTTTCACTGATAAGTATGTATTGCTTGAGTGGTGTATTGAACACAGTTTTAAGATCAATGCTTGGGAATGTTTGGCAAACTAACAGAAATTGTATGTTTTGTTTTTGGACCATACAAGTAAAAATAATAATCATCACTATAACAAAATTCTTGAATCTGATTGGTTTTCAGTAGCCCTAATTTCAGCACTAATTGAACAGTTTGTAATTGGATAGTTGTACGTGTTGTGCCTGAGTAAATGGACAGGTCATCTCATCAAGTACATGCTGGTTCTCCCTCGCCACCTCAGGTCTAAACGACTAAAAAGTTCAACAAATTAAAGTACCAAATGGTTAATAACACTGTCGTATTCTTTCGAATTTTGTTATAGTTACGATTAATTGGTAATAAGACTTTGTGTCATACAATTCGGGGAGTTATTGTGCACTTAATTTCAAATTTTGAAATTACTTGCCCGATTACTCCTTGAATTGTACTCCACTCAGTCCTATTACCATTACTAATCAAAAGAGTACAAAAATAATGTCAGTGGTGATTTCATGGGTATTAAACTAAAGATCATGTTCACTTCAAACATCTCCAAGTAACACACGTCTATGCCCTTTTAAACTCTGATTAACATACCCATCAAAGTTTGCACTTGTACAGTTTAAGATGTTTTCTTTGTTGTTTTTAAGTCTGAGATGCTTCTCACAATTTTCACAACCATCATATTCAAATTGTTCCAGGGTCTACAAAAAAGGTAGAATTGTGTCAACTTAAAATACATGTAAACTGCAAACCTGAGGTCCTTTATCAACTGCAAGTCAACTGGTCAAAATACCGACAGAGATAAAAAATATGTATTTCTGGAAGGCCCAAACACTATATCTGTTTAGCGGCCACTTTCCATTTCCCTGAGGGTGGCCGCTAAATAGGGGTTTGACTGTATAACTGACTAACAAATCACTTCATATCCCAGGAAGAAACCATGCTTGCTTGACACTGTGTCCATTACTGTGTCAGTTGGTAATACTTGTCAACCAACATCAAGCAAACTCGCAGCAGGGGGTTTCAATTACTTTTGAAATAGCCGTCCATGGTAGCCCATTGTAGGTGGCAGTTTGACAAGTTTATGAGAAGATTTTGGTGAAGATCAAGGCAAACTAGCTGGCAGTGACAGGCAAAATAGGCTGCCGTATACCGCCGGTAACTCGCTAATGAAACCCCTGTCGCAGCATGTTGCTAGTGTTTGTGACTGGTTATAAGATCATTTTAGGTGTTTTCTTACCATATTCAATGTCACCTATTCATGCACACTGTTAACCCCGTTTTAGGTGGTTTGGGGTGTTTTGTGGATAGTCGGTCGTTTTGGTTCATTTTGGCTGTTTTTGGTTTGTTGACAACTTGCTAAAATTGCATCAGATCTGGCCAGAAAGACGGTAGACAGGAAAAAATACAACACCTCAGCAGCAAACGATGACTTTGTTGTGAAATACTCGCAATTTTTGCCGTTTAAAGTAAATAAAGTGCTTTCCCATAAGGTAAGGCTCCTTGCATACATTCTTATCGGGAGAGCTTAACCTGACTCTCACGGTGTCGTTTACAAACACTTTTGAGCGCTCGTGTTTGGATAACAGACATCAGCGGTAGGCATTTAAGAATTTCAGCCTCTCTCCCCTCTTACCAAGAGCGTCGGACAGCGATAAATGACTGATGTTTTTGCGAGAAAAATGGCTCCTTTGTCAGATAAATGACACACATGGGTCATTGGAGTCCGTCCATGATTCTCGAAATCATGACTTTGACCAGATTCAAGAAATCATTGAACGCGTAGATGAACTTTCTTTCTCTTAAATTCACAAAACGTCTTACCTTCACCAGGGAACAGAGCAAGCAGGCTCGGAGGTTTCTTAATTCCTTCGGAACACTCTCCATGTCGAAATGTGCTCCCTCCAAGTTGATTTCTATCACGCATGCGCTTAAACCAAGCCTCTCTTCCATTTCGAAATCTTCCCAAAATGGCGACCGCCAACAAGAAGGCGTTGAATTTCAACATTGGGGTTCTTGGTCATGTAGACAGTGGGAAAACCTCTCTCGCCAAAGCTCTGAGCTCGACTGCTTCTACAGCATCATTTGACAAAAATCCTCAAAGTAAAGAACGTGGAATCACGCTTGATCTGGGCTTTTCTTCATTTCAGGTGCCCGTGCCGGAACATTTGAAGCACCACCCTTACGATCTGTTACAGTTCACACTGGTGGACTGCCCAGGCCATGCATCCCTCATCAGGACTATTATTGGTGGTGCTCAGATTATTGACATGATGATGTTGGTTGTGGATGTCACCAAAGGAGTGCAAACACAAACTGCCGAGTGCCTCGTCATAGGAGAGATTCTCTGCGAGAAAATGGTCGTGGTGTTAAACAAGACTGATCTGCTTAAAGAGGAAAAGAGGGATGCATTAATCGAGAAGGTGAACTGAATTTTTTCTTTTAGGCCATGCTCCAGGTTGGCTTAACAGCTGAATACCCTACCACTTGTTTGCATGTGACTGAATAAGAATAGTGCACCTGTCAATCTTTAGCCCCAGAGGAGAGGGTGGAGCATACCCAGGGGGAATTGACATTTCAGCCTATTTTCATGTCAAATGCCCTACCCATGGGCTAAATGGTGGTGTCAAATACCCCTTCCCTGGGGGTAAACGTGTGATCATATGTAAAACTAAAACAAATAATTATGTAAAAAACTAAAATGAAAGTGGGCAAAAAACATACGATTTTTGGAACAAGTACGCCTATTAGCAAAGAATTAATGATGAGAATTAATTAGATTTGTAGTAAATAGCGTGCAAAGTTTGTATAAATCAGCTTATCATACCCCGTTTACTAAGACTATCATTGATTGAATTCTGAGATCAAAACGACCATCAAAGAACTTACCTGCTTCAGCAAATTCAGCATAACCACTCGCCACCACAGCCTTTCTTTTCTGTCTTCTAACATCCCAAGCCTTGAACAAGGGCATTTCCCCAAAATCTGATAATATTGAAGAGGTTTTCTCAAGGTTTTTTAATGTTGTTCCAGCTCAACTGCTTTTAACTACTCAAAGCTGGCAAAATAGTGGGCAATCCGATAGGTGTGTGCACGTCACGTCATCGCTGCCATGCTGGTTGATGAAAACAATAGATCTCTAGTTAGCTCCTTTTGTTTGTCATCCAGCATTTGCACATTTCGTTACTGTTATCTGTGTCTCTAGAGACTGGTTGCACGCCACCTGTCTGGGTAATGTTCGAGATGGCAGGCTTAAAGGTAGGTTCCACGTCAAACATCCCCACCCTCGGGATCATGAATTTTGTCAAATTTCCTACTATTCCCCATCCCCGGGAGAGGAGAGGGAGTCAAATTCCCTGGGTATGCGCAGCCCTCTTCCCCTGGGGCTAAACATTGACAGGTGTATAGCGTCCATTGTATTCTGAGTCATTCTTCAATGAATGCTTCTAATTGCTAACAATATTGTCCATTCTTCATCTTCTTTTTTTTTTTTTTTATCATCAATGTGTGGACAAGCCAGCTAGGGTGACCCTGGAATCTCCTAGAATGCTCTGCTAGGGTTCGACTCACCTACCAGGGACAACATTTCAATTGGTTTCCAATTGTGTTTGTGATATTTACTGTTACCAAGCACAAAAAATTGTCCCTGGTGGTAGGGTAATCCTGCCAGTGAAATTTTGCTTGCAAACTAGGGCTATCTTTGACCCTCTTACGAGGGAGGGTTATGACCTTCCTACTTGTAAACAGGGTCTAAGAAGGGCATAGGCATACGTGTGGGGGGTGGGGGTGGGGAGGGAATGGGGAGTGGATTCAAAAGTGGGGGCAGCTTTTTCCCACATGACAGGAGCATAATTTGGAAAAAGCTAACCCTACCTTTAACCCTTCACTCCCAAGAGTGACTTAAAGGATTTTACTCTGGCTAATGCCAGATCATTTTAACTTGTCAATGGAAACCTCTCAGGAGTGAAAGGTCGAAGCATTTACATGTTGCTGAAAAGCAAAAATTGGTCCTGCAAGGATGGTTGTGCCTGCAAACACATGGGGTGAACCTACCTATTAAGTAAACAAAACCATAAAGATGACCCTCCAAGTGGGTTCCCCGTTATAAGGTGAACAGAGGCTGGGGTCAGTCAGCCTTCACGTTATAAGGCTCTTACAGGAAGCTCAGCAATTTCACAATCTGCATTGAACAGGTTGATAAAAATGTAGTTGTGTACTGTTCAAAATCTGGCAGTGATTTGGCAAATTGATACCAAAGCAAAACCCTGAGGTGCTCAATGATTTTTCATCCCCTGTTAAGCCTTTTGTCTCAGCCAGATCAGTTTGGTATGAAATATTTATCTCATACCCTGTACATTGTTTCAGATGACAAAGAAGCTGTCAAAGACACTAGAAAATACAAGATTTGCAGGGTCGCCCATTTTAGCAGTATCAGCCAAGCCTGGAGGACCTGACTCTCCTGAGAGTGAACCCATTGGGACCCAGAAGCTTGTTGATTTGTTGTCATCCTTGTCGTACTTTCCAAACAGAGATCAGTCAGGGCCACTGGTGTATGCTGTTGACCACTGCTTCTCCATACGGGGCCAAGGCACTGTGATGACGGGCACCATCCTCAGCGGCAGTGTTAAGGTCAATGATAATGTTGAGATTCCATCCATGAAGCTCACTAAAAAAGTCAAATCCATGCAGATGTTCAAGGTACCTGTGACAGAAGCATCTCAGGGGGACAGGGTGGGGATATGTGTCACTCAGTTTGATCCTAAGCTGTTAGAGAGAGGACTGGTCTGTAGTCCTTCTACTGTGCCCACAATCTTTGCAGCTATCACAACAGTTAAACACATACCTTACTACAAAGGAGCCATTACCTCAAAATCCAAGTTCCACATAACGGTTGGCCATGAAACAGTGATGGGCAAACTTCAAGTCTTTGGGCTTCCTCTTGGCCAGTCAACTGATACCTCTCAAGTGAATTCATCCTTCGACATGAGCAGAGAGTATATTTTTCAGGAAGCAGTTTTAGATTGTCCACATCCCTCAGCTAGTTCTTCTGGAAATGAAAATGTATCCCCTGGAACTGCATGTAGTGATGTTAAACAATGGCTGTTCATAGAGTTTGAAAAACCAGTGACTTGCCCAGAGAATTCTTTGGTGATTGGGTCTCGTCTTGACACAGACATACATCTTAACATCTGTAGAATAGCATTTCATGGCAGACTGGTAGTTCCTGTTATGGAAAAGAACTTTGCAGAAACTTTCTTACCACAGCTAAGAATTTACAAAACCAAGACAAGAGAAGGTGTTGTTGAAAGGATGGCGGACAATTATTCTGTGATTTCCCACTCCCTCTTTAAGAAGGAAACAAACATCCAAAGCTTTGTTGGAATGAAGATAAGGCTCTCAACAGGAGAGGAGGGAATGATTGAGGGTGGTTTTGGCCAAAGTGGTAAAGTGAAAATCAGAATTCCAAATGGCCTGTCTGCAGATACTGTCCTTAAGCTTTCATCTGCTGGGAAGAAAAAAGGAGGGAAAAATAAGAATACTGTGCCAGCTTCTACTGCAGAGGATGCAGGTAATCCAGTTGAACAACTCTCAAAAGCCATCAAAGTAATTCTGGAATTTAAGAGATACAATTATGATCCTAAAAAGAAAATGGTACAGTCATGAGGAAACGGTTAACCATTTTTACATTTTGGGTAATTTTGTTGTAAGTTATGCCTCTTATTCTTAAAGTAATCAACAGAATATTGTAATTTGTAGAAATTGCTTGCCTTTTTCATAAAAGTTGTGAGCGCTTTTAACAATAAGAAATTTTGTTTTCAAACTCAATAGTTCATGAAGAGGAAAAAATTCCTTGGTGGAGGTTTGATATGTGATCGTTATTTTCGGTGAATTATCTAGGAAATACCAATTGTTTAATAAGCTATATCTCAAATTTTGTTAAAGAACAAACTGAGTTGTGCATCAGTCTTTTGAAATCTGTTTAATTATCTTTTCTCTGATAAATACGTTGACTGAAATGTGGGTAATGACGTAATAGTAGATTTTGGAATTTTTTTTTTTTCACTGAAAATCATGTTATCTTGATCTTACTGTCTGGTCTTGAAGATTGTCAATGTTGCTATAGAGTTCCAGTTAGCAGTAGTTAAACAAACCTCTGTAGGTGCAACCGCTTGTGTTTGTTAACAAGAAAGAATTCAAAGAATTCTTAAATCACTTGGCTGCGGCTCATGATTTAATTCTTCTCGTGTTCTTCCAACATCCTGTGTGGTTTATCAGCTTATAAAACACTTAAATATCCTCATGAGTGCTGATGTCGATGAAATAACTTATCGTAATTTAACCCTGTTGTGGCTTGTGTAATGATATTTATTACACGGCGGCTTGGAGAGGGTCTATTTGTTGGTTTAAGCCAATTTTGAGTGTCGGATCTCGGTTACATTTGTATTTTGTGACATTTTAAGGTTAAGAAAGTATCGCGCAGTTGCGGAAAATAGTAATTTTATTACGCGGCTTTCATTTTTTTTCGTATTTACTTTCGGTTTTTCAAACAGAGTTGAGGGACGGTGATGTCTCTGTATTTTCGCTTGGACTCTGTTAATGCTTCCAGCAAGGCTCTGTAGAAACACACCCTGGAAAATCTATCAAATCTGTTGAGTCATTCACCTATCTTGGAAGTGAAATAAACTCCACTGAAAAGGATGTGAAAATTCGCACAACTAAAGCCCGGGCAGTCTTAAGTAAAATGGATCTAATCTGGAAATCTGATCTTCCAGACAACCTTAAATGGAGCTTTTTTCGTGCCACTGTTGAGTCGGTTCTGATGTTCGGTGCAACTGCTTGGACATTAACAAAAACTCTTGAATCTAAGCGTTCCATTGGCGTACGAACCCAATGGTGACGATAACGCTCCTGGTAAAATATGGAGCATTTAATTTGTTTGTCGTTTCCACCTTGCTCCGAGAGGTTTCAGTCCTCCCCAGCCCATTCCTCTCAACCCTATAGCTGCAATAGTGTTTCCAATATACCAATTGTTTTTCCCCGCAGCCTCGAGATGATGCCTTTTGTACTTTGTTTATTTTAATATCGAAACTGGCCTATTAGTGCCCCACGACACTCGAAAGTTCATTATTACGATAGAGAGGAGGCATTTGTCAGTCAACGTAGGTACACCGTATGAATGTGCTGCAAAATTTTAAGCTAATGCAGGGCTGTCTGCTGGCTTGAATGCAGACATTTCAGGTGGTCTTTCATTTCAGCTGATCTGAATATTGTCTTCATGACAGGATGTCGCTCATTAATTGAAGACTATGCTCTCGTTGTCATGCTTGGGTAGAATTACGTCAATATCCTGCTGTCCGTTGATGTGATAACCTTTTGTGCGTTTGACTGTTTTGGATAACTTTTGTTGTTCCAAAATATAAATAAATCGAACCCAGACTCTGTCTATTTTCCTCGTTTGGACAAGGGAAGAAAAGCGACAGAGCCTGGGTTCGAGGTTCTATCGAATGCAATCGTTGCACATGGTAATGACTGGTGTTTACGTCATTACATTTTAAAACTAATAAAATCACACGGTACAGTCGACATACCCGAAGGGATCAAACTTGACCCGATAAAATCGCACAACGCGGTAAAACGAGGAACGTCCAAGGGGATTTAAATTCCAAACACCCGTGAAAATACGGCCTACTGCCACAGGTATCCCACGAATTCGGTGATTTCGGACTTCATAGTACACTCAACAAATTACTCAATTCTGATTGGTCGAGAGCAGTACGATTAATCCCAAATAGTACTCCGTAGGAGTACCTATTAAGTTTCCATGACAACGGTGCGTAAGCACAATCATAAGCGGCAAATTTGAAGGTCAACAAAAAAAATGGCCGACAGTCGCTTCGCAATTTTCAGTGAAGACGTGCTTCAAAACTTAAAAGAAACAGCAAGCAACTACAAAACGAAGAAATCTCAGAAGAAACACGACAGAAAGAAACACAAGAAACACGAACAAACATGAAGAAACACGAAGAAATCTCAGTTCGTAATTTTGTTAAATGTACTATAAATAAAAAATCGTACGACCTTCTCGTACAATTCGGGATTAATAGATACTCGTGATTTTGAAAGTTCTCAAATTGCACTCGCCTAAAGGCTCGTGCAATTTTGAGAACTTTCAAAATCACGAGTACCTATTAATCCCGAATTGTACTCGAGGTAGGTCGTGCGATTTCCTATACTAATACGCGACCAGATTTCTTTCGCATACAATTGCTTTGTAATCCAGGTTGTTGCACTGTGCAGCTTGCAGTTCTCCCCAGTTTCCCCAGAACTCCATAGTCACGTGACTCAACTTGAAATAAATTGTGCGCATGTGCCAGGAGGAGTCATGCCGGAAAATGGTGGGTTAAACACCGCCGCTGGAGAGATTTTCCGTTTCTCTTCAGCGTTTATCGCTGACTTTGGATAAAATGGGTGAAACCAACGAGGCGGATATCTTTGGACAAGACCTGCTTTCGACAGCTTT
The DNA here is from genome assembly GCA_014634185.1 of Astreopora myriophthalma. Classification (NCBI taxonomy): domain Eukaryota; kingdom Metazoa; phylum Cnidaria; class Anthozoa; order Scleractinia; family Acroporidae; genus Astreopora; species Astreopora myriophthalma. The sequence continues at coordinate 386,020 of BLFK01001016.1, read as the reverse complement.
AGGCGAAAGTGGTCTGAACCTCGATGAATTCTTGGGAAATCCAGCGGGGAATGCTCTGTCGCAGGCCATGCTGGATGTTGATGATATTATCGGGACCAGTGATTGCGACTTCCTTGATGGTATTAATCTTAGTGGAGACTTCAGCCTAGACAATTCTTATAGTAATTTTACGGCACCAAACTACAGTGCAGGGGCTTCCAACTATGCAAGTGTCGCATCCAAGACCCAAATCTCAGGAGTCCAACAAACTTTTTTGGAACAACCCCGAACTTTGGCGAGCTTTCTTCCTCAGGGAACTCGTGGACAAATTGTCTTGAGTAATCAAAACGAACAGTTTACTTCGAAAGAATCGTCTCCCTTAACTACGCAAAGCATACAAAACCCTGCTTCTTCTCCAATATTGCTGAATTTATTGAACAGCGGGAATGCTTCGTCTGCGCCATCTGTTAGCGCAGTCACCGAGCCCAGTAAGGAACTCATGAAAAAGTAAGCTTAACTTCAAACGAGGGTTTTCCGTTATGCCGTTAATACTCTTTTTACGTTTTCCTTGATGACTGTTGGTATTATTTTTGCTGTGGGTTGTACTTTTTATCTTGTAAAAGCAGTTTGGGCTTCATTGTGCACTTTCTGGGCACTTCCTGTCTAAACGCTGTTAAACGTAAAACTTATTTCCGGTTTCCTCTGCTTCTCGGTTTTTGCGGGGTTAAGTATTTTTGGTGATGTGTTTTATTTTATAAGTAGCAGAATATGGCTAATTTAAGCATTGATTAGAAGGGTATGCATTTTATTGGCTGTTGTGGTGATAACACTTGTTGGTTGTATGTCACCCTGATGTCAAATTTTTTCTTTTTGCTACGGGCAACAAAGGAGCCTGATTCTTAATTAATCCAGTCGATGACATCATTACAGTTAGCTCATAGCCACGAGAAGTGGAGATTTTGATAATGTCCTACTTGTCCAGCACTTTTTGGAACAACCTCTGTTAGCCATACAACTTTCTCGGTTCAAAACTGCCGACATTTCACAATGGTGGTCACTTTTCTGTGTTGTGTTGTGCTGTCTCTTCTTGTGATTATTTTATTTTACAGTCGAACCGGGGCAAGTTCATCTGTTACATAACTCTAGCCGCCTGCAGCTGGAGTTATGTATTCAGGCATGAATCTTTTTTTTTTCTTTGGGTCGTGATTTTCCTGCTCATGTGTAATACTGTCAATCAATTGTATGGAATACTATCGATGATAATTTTAATAGTCCTTTGAAAGATTTTTATACGAGTTCACACACTGGGATTTAAAACCTGCGCTCTTACATCAAGGACGGTAGTGATGACCACCAGGCTATTGGGCCAATGTCGTAGTATATGTCGTGTATTCGTTTTTGTGTGTATAAAATTATTTTTATAAGAAACTGAACTGAACTGAACACTTTATTTAAACACGATGGAGTATTCAGCAGAGCTGGTGGGGTGGTGTATTTAGAAATAAAAAATTAAATAAAAAAATAAAATAGTGATAATAATTTTATTATTAAATTTAAATTTATTCTAAATGATTTGGAAATACATGAAACAAGAAATATAAGTGATAGAAACCAAAGTTTTGGTGCATCTTGCGCCATTATCAAGATTACATAATTAACGATAAAATACAGTTTGGGAAGAGGCTAAGTTGAAGCGAATTGGCATAAAAGAGTGCCAAGCTAATTCCAAGAATACTTTAGCACAAAGAGAATCAGACTGTACATTCAGTGCTGGTTTAAGATCTTGAATACACAGCATTTCATTAACAAGGCAGACAAATTTGTTTGTGCATTTCTTGATTACATTGGAGCATGGTAAGAAATTGTTTGGAACAGCAGTGTTAGGTTCTTTGGAATAATGCTTGTAAATAGATGACGCCTTTTGATGGTGTCCCTCAACGCGTGTGTGAAGGTGGCCCTTTGTGTACCAGACGTAACCTGCATCACACAGGTCACACTTGAATAAATAAACAATGCATTGGTGGGTTACGATGTTAGGCTTGGGCTCCCGCAGGCTTAGATCTTGTTTAAGCTTGCAGCTAGTTAACACGGGTTGAATGATCTTTTGCACCTTGCTGCTAAGATCTCTTAAGTTGTTGTTTGACAGACACTGCAGCATCCTGATCTTTATAGAGGATAACTATCCGGATGGCGTCATCAGTATGCTGTATAGGCTGGTCCACTGCGACTCTCGAGGTGATAAACCTGTCGATGACGGAATCAATAAGGTGATTCTGAATCACCTTATTGATTCCTTCACCGTGTGATGCATTGATTCCTTATTGATTCTGAATCACCTTACTGATTCCTTCTAGAGTTGCAGTGGACCAGCCTAAAAAGAAATTGCTCATGGTGAAAAGAAATAGCTCATGGTGAAAAGAAATAGCTCACGGCGAACAGAAATTTCCCATGGCAAAAAGAAATAGCTCATGGCGAATGTGTCTGGTGCAAACCGAATATCAAATTCTGCCGAGGAAGAGTTGCCCCCAGAAGAAACCATTATTAAAATGCTCCCCCCCCCCCCCCCCCACACACACAAAAAGATCACTGTGTGATGCATAGTTATTTCTAGTATTGTAGGCTGTATGCCCTGTGAGCAGAAGCCCTTTGATCCTTCAAGAACCTCTGCTGACTGTCTCTTTTTTAACTGTTGAGCATGCATTAAATGCAAATGTAGTTATTTAGTTAGTTATTCACAACTTCGCCTGCAAAGGCAACTAAATAGACAATAGGACCTGGTGTCTTGTACAGGGCACACTTACGTGGCCTTGGCCTCACTATGCCAATGTGACCTTCACAATGTACCCAGTATGTGCGTAAGTAAAAGAAATTTCTCTGAAAATCACTCCAAAAATTACATGGTAACAGTAACTAATAGTAATTTAATCATGCATTCAAAGCAGTTTGCACTTTAAGGCAGTGACACATGGTTCAACATTTGTTGATCAATGAATGTTGCAGTTTTTTGCAAAACAAATGTTGAGCAGTGTGTCATGCCATGTTGAGCTGTTGAAACAAGCCATTCAATGTGTTGAATGTTGTTGAACGCAGTGGAATGAAAATACAGACCAGCTCTATTTGGTTCAACAAGGTGCTGCAACATCGCTCAACATTTGTTGAGCAACAAATGTTGCATGATGTTGAACTGTGTGTCAGCAGCTTTAGTCAGCAATTTTTAAGGTAGCAGAGTCATGGATAATGTGGGCTTAAAATGGTTTCACTGGTTTCAAACTGGATTGGATGAGTGGCAAATACAGTGTAAACAGTGTAAGTGAATCTCAAGGCTACACATGTACTAGCAGGGTCTACAGCATGGTAAATATTAGTGTTACTTTTTTTTATCTATAGAGATGTTTCAAGATTGTGGTCAAATCATGACGTAATGCTGAACAATGTTGAAGAGGTGGGTTAAGTTATCATGGATGCGTCCACTAAATGGAGCGTACAACTTTGTATGTGAGTTTATGAAATGATCCTCACACTTATGTAGGCCGATTTTACTGCTTTATATCCATGCAGAAGGTTTACTGGTAATAATTATCAGCTTGGTGAAAATTAAAGTACATTTACAAAGGCTTTTATAATTGTTGTTAACCAGAGTGGCCTTGCTAAAATGGGAGGTGAGTGCCTGGGGTATCCTGGGGCTTCTACCGTGGCCAGCCAGCCCCTTGATAGAATACCACCTCCATGGCTGGCAAATCCCCGCAACCCAGCCATGAGACCATACTCCAAGCACCCATCACACTGATGGAATCAGTGGAAGAAAAATAGAGGGTAGGGTGGGGTGGGGGAAAGCTAAGAAACTGACGATAAAAACCACACCGAACGCCTGAGAAAAACTCATGAAAACCTGGCTGACAAAAACCACAATGCTCCATGTGAGCCTGCACTTATCTGACTGCTGACAGCTTGACCGAAGACTGCCCAAGGGAAATGATGATTGCTATAAACGATGACCGCTAAAACCCTGAAGGCTAAAAACGATGACTGCCATGCTAGTGGTGGTTAACTTTACAGGAAATGTATTGCAAACTTATAATTGGAATAACAAGAAAGTAAATGTACTTTTTCGGCCAAAAGGAATCGCTGTATTTTATTTCCATTTTGATTTTCAATTTTTCTGTTGAGTTTGTTTTCCCCTTTCTGAAATTCTCAGTGCGACTTTTCGTACCTAATTTCTAATTTTCACAGTGACAGTTGTGGGCCACCATAATGTCACTCATTATAAAAATTATTATTAATAATTGTTTCCTCTCTGAGTATGTTTATAACTGCAATTCCAACATTTTCAGAATTTTGATTGTAGCAGCATGCATGGTTAATTGTAGACCAAGTGAAAATATGACACTTCTTTTTTTTTTTTTTTCAGACAAAGAGTGCAGTTGGTGATGAAAATGAAGACGAGGAGGAAGATGAAGAAGAAGAACTTGGGCACACAGACACTTACGCCGAATATGTTCCGAGTAAACGTAAGGTGTACTGGTGTCACTAGAATTTACCATAAATTATACAGTTGGGTTTGCCAAAAATGCTGTCCTGATAGGCCAGGGCTAGTGGATTGCAGCAACCCATTAGGCTAGCTTGTTATCACAACTTGCCTTACAAGCAAGGAGCATCTGCGAACCTGTCTTACTGTTCTATTGAAACTGAGATTGTTTGCATTGGCGGGCTTTATAAATGAGCATTTTGATCTGTTTGGGTTTTCTTTATATGTTCTGCTTGATTATTGCTATAAGCAGTGGGCTTATCATTTGATGTCCTTCAACAGTATTATACTAAAATTACAGTAATGTAGACCTTGCATTATGTTTTGTTGCAGTAAGGATAGGACGTCGCCATCCAGATCCTGTGGTTGAAACAAGGTATTACCAACGTGCATTGACTGTGCTTTCAAGAACCATCTTGGCATTTCAATGGTCAATCAGTTTTGTTTCCTTTAGGATCATTATTTTTTCTTCTTTCAACCTCAAATCCTAGGCAAATTTTTTGGAAGCTGTCTTCATTCTGAATTTGTTGGATTTCATTTTAGCTAGCTATTCTGCTACCAGGAGCAGAGTACATGTAAATAACATAACTCGTACGGTATAAATATTCTCATTCTGGACTACTCCAAATGAATGCACCCTTAGCAGAATGACTCCTTTTGAGATCCTTTGTTTCTTAACTGGATTATATTTATTTACTGTTGATTTCTTGTAGCTCACTATCCAGTGTCACCCCTCCAGATATTTGGTATCGCCTGATGCTGCCTCAAGAAGTGATAGACAACTGTTATCTATCTGCATTGCAGCTGGAAGCTGTTGTTTATGCTTGTCAGCAGCACGAGACATTTTTAGCAGATGGAACCAGAGCTGGATTTTTGATAGGTAACAATTTGAAAGATACAAGTTGAGGAAAGTGACTGTTGGTTCCTTGGTCAGGATTTCCTGGAGTCATTTCTGGTGAAAAAAGAAACAAGGACTAAACTAAAGGGAGGACTTGCATGCAAAACAGATGTCAACTGGATGAATTACATGATGTTTTAGTGTATGATTTGCAGCAATTTATTGCAGAAGCTCTGCAAAGTTTATTGTTTGTTATTTGGCCATGATTTGACAAAGGGAAAAACAAACCCTCTGGGTTATTAATTCTTTTTTGAACAACATCCTCCCATACTCTAAAAACATTATGATCCTTATGTACTTGTCACATCCAGGTGATGGTGCTGGTGTTGGTAAAGGAAGAACAGTGGCTGGTAAGTCCCCATGCTAGTACAGTGTAGCAACAATAACCCTTACAAGTCATAGTCCTTTACCGAAGTACATCTAATTAATGACCATGTAGGTCTTCTGGTCTTTCCACTTTCCACAGGTTGCTCCTTGAGGAAGTTAATACGGGGCTCCAAATTAAAAAAAATATATATTAAGTGGCAAATTTGCAACTGGTTTCCAAAATCTAGTCGCAACATCCAAAATTCTAGTCGCAAAAGGGACTTAATCCGAAAAAAAATTATGTAACATTTAAAACCTTGCAGAAAGCAGCATAGAATGTGTACTTTTAGTGAAAGCAAACTAAAAAAATGTGTACTTTTAGTGAAAACAAACCAATTTAAGTGAAATCTTGCTGAAAACAGTGTAAAACACTTATAGCTAAAAACAAGGTAATTTTATTGAAATATTGCAGAAAGCTTAAAACACTTAGTCTTGTCTAAAAACAAGCAAATTTCATTAACAACTTATTAACTATGCTCCTGTCTTGTGTTTAATTAACATAAATGTGATTCTATTACATTATCAGCTTATATGAAATGGCCCTCAAATGAGGATGAATGATTTCATTGCTTAATATAACCTCTCATTGGAAAGTACAGAAAATAGTTTAAACAAAGTGCTTGCAGTGTACATGTAAGCATCCTCCAGCTGCTGAATTAGCCACAAATGAAACCCAACTTACAACTCAAGTTCAAACAGCAGGACTGCAAGGAAGGGTGGTTAGCACGCTGGATTATTATTATTATTATTATTATTATTATTATTATTAACAATTGAGTCATTTGAGGACTATATCGACCCAGTCCAGGAGGTAATCGACGATCTACTACTTCCAACATTCTTTGGCCAGACAGAGCCCCTTCCCGACGAAGTGCGCCAACTCGCTACCTTGCCAACGGCCCAAGGGGGACTAGGCGTGCCTGATCTGAGATCGGAAGCACCACAACAGTTTACCGCATCAGCATCAATCACAGCCGCACATGTAGACTCCATAACAACTCAGAGTACCATCATGATAACAGGCGAAAATTCC
>BLFK01001016.1:367370-379209 GCA_014634185.1 Astreopora myriophthalma | reverse complement strand
CTTAGTCTTGTCTAAAAACAAGCAAATTTCATTAACAACTTATTAACTATGCTCCTGTCTTGTGTTTAATTAACATAAATGTGATTCTATTACATTATCAGCTTATATGAAATGGCCCTCAAATGAGGATGAATGATTTCATTGCTTAATATAACCTCTCATTGGAAAGTACAGAAAATAGTTTAAACAAAGTGCTTGCAGTGTACATGTAAGCATCCTCCAGCTGCTGAATTAGCCACAAATGAAACCCAACTTACAACTCAAGTTCAAACAGCAGGACTGCAAGGAAGGGTGGTTAGCACGCTGGATTATTATTATTATTATTATTATTATTATTATCCTATTCCAAGCAAATTGCTATTTACAAATTAGAAGTAAAGAAAAAACTATTTACAACTCATTTCCATTAAAAGGAGACTATTAAATTCTATAAAATTACGAATTCCATGATGTAGTGATATTAAAATCATACAATCGAATTATACTAATGACGGCTAAACCAGTGTCCATGTTATTATTTTTAATTATTATTATTATTATTTTTAATTATTATTATTATTATTATTATTATTATTATTATTACTACTACCAGTTACTAGTAGAATGTATCAAAGTATGTGAGACTAAATTGGTGTAAAGACAGCCTTACCCTGTTTTCTTTCTCACTGGCAGGAATTATTTATGAGAATTATTTACTTGGAAGGAAAAGGGCCCTCTGGTATGTGAGCATCATGAGCTTTTAACCATTAAAATTCACTAACGTGATGAATTATTCAGTCTTCAGGGAAAGCACTTTTAGGATATAATTATTGTGTAGTTACATGTAATTTTCTGGGCTTAGACACTTTATTCTTTTCAGGTTTTCAGGATTTGCTATTTCCTCCAACCCATAATGAAGTATGTTTTGGGGGGTTCTTTGCATAAAAACAAATGAATACGAATTCTTTACTCTTGGGACTGTACCGTGCTTCAGTGAACTAGAGATCCATTGTTTTTATGCAAAGAACTTCCCAAAATGAACTGTATTATGGGATTGGTGAAAATAGCAAGGAACTATTTAATGTAGCTTTGTGGGAGGCCAGTTGTGGGAAATTAGTGGTATCCTTGCATTTTTACCCTTGAAAGTTGATTGGCAGTAATAATTTATCACAATTTGATGATTCATCCATTTTTCTGTCATGCGTTCACTCAGAGTGGAATGCTTTAATTTGTGGTCTTCTCTCCCACTGACGTTTTGAGTTGGCAATGGCAAATGAGCATGATTTGTGCTCTCAAACTTAATGTACTGAGTTGTGCTCCCCCAGAATCTTGCATTTGCAAGCCCACATCCCCTCTGTTGCTACCGTACATGTGACAAACACACGTCACTAATCTCTGATGTGTGCTAGCATTAATAGTTATAATGCTTTTTAACCATGGTTCCGATGATTTTAACATGTCAACTTATTAAGTTGTCGAATGCAAAATATAATTATAATAAAAATGAAAATAAATTAAAATAATAATAATGTTGAGATTTGGTTGGTCTTGTTTTTTTTTTTTCCTGCAGGTTGAGTGTTTCAAATGATTTAAAATATGATGCTGTGAGGTACAATTTACTTTTTTTTTTTCATTTTGGTATCTAGTATTTGCAATTTTCTTATCTGGTGAGCAAATCATCTAATAATGAACTATAATCATAATAATGAATTTTGTTTGAGTGTCCAGTGCGTTTAGTGCAGGGAACTAATTGAGTACACTATAGACTGTTTTCACTCACATGACCAGCAGCCATATTGCCACATATTTGCATAAAAATGGAGTTCAATAGACCATTTCCGAAATTGCTGTTTGCCTCGGTTCCAAAACGAGTCCTGGTGCACAGCCACTCAAATGCAAATGAGTTTTGTATTTTCATGCAAATCAAACTCATTATCATTTGAATGGTTTAGCACCAGGACTCGCTTTGAAACAGAGGCAAACAGCAATTCGGAAATGGCCTATTCCCCGAGGATTGTTATGGGACACCAAAATGGCCGCCGTTTCTTTGTTTAGGTACATCAATATGGCTACCATTATGTCATGTGAAAACGATCTTTACAAAGGAAATGTTGGTTTTGAAAGGAGAGGGGAAAACCAGAGTACCCGGAGGAAAACATCTCATTGCAGAATGGAGAACCAACAAACTCAACGCACATGACACTGAATCCGAGAATCAAACCCTGGACACATTTCGGTTGGAGTTGAGTGCTCTACGACAACCCTGCTCAAATTGCATCAATCTTTAAATGATTTCAACCTAATGGATGATTTTATTACCACCCATGATAGACTTTGATGTTACAAAAAAATTAAATTCAAAGGTGTCAGTTGAAAAACATATTTAATATATTGATAATTAGTTATTTTACATAACTTCAAATTGCATAAGATGTATCTTTAAGACAGAAGTGCTGGTTTTGTTTTCAAGGGATCTAAACGATATAGGCAGCCATATTCATGTTTCTTCACTAAACAAGGTAATGTCAAATTTTCATTTAGTTAAATGGAATTAAACTTAGGCCCTATTTTTAAGATCTTGAGCAGCCAGGACACCCTTCTCTGGGGTATAAATGTTTGTGTGAGGGCTTGTGGCTGGGTTGCAGATGCTGCCGGCCATGTATGGCTGTACTGGTTCCATCAGGGTGGAGTTGACTTGCAGGCCAGCCTCTGGCATTCCTGGGATGCCTGACCTCCATGTGCTCCTTACGAATGTTGTTAATGTTAACAAAAACTTAATTACCTAGTACTGGATAAATTTTTGACATGGAAATACCAAGCCAATAGTTTTTTTCCTCTCCATAATTATTGTAAGAAAGCATGGCATGTGTATAATATAAACTCTGTGACATTGCTGAATCATTTACTTTTATCAGTTCAAATATGATGCCAAGTTGTCGTCCAAAGTGAATGGAAAAATCAAGAAGGGTGTGATATTTGCTACTTACTCATCATTGATTGGCGAAAGTCAGGGTTCAGGCAAATACAACACAAGGATGAACCAACTGCTACACTGGTGTGGCCATGACTTTGATGGAGTGGTATCCTTTGATAGTAAAACTAAAAGTGATTTGTAATTAAAGGGTAGAGTATAATTTTTCTGTTTAGGAACTGTAGACTGGTAGTTAATTGCCCTGCTCAAATTTGGTGTTCTTGAAACATTATATGCATGCTAAACAGGATCAGTTGATGTGTTCCAATAGAGAATGCTCTATGGTATTTCAGTGTTGACCATTAAAATAATTATTTTCTTCCATCCAAAACCTGCACTTTTGAATCTTAAATGGCTCCAGGTTGCGTGGTTCTGCCAGCCATGGGTGCTTTATTCAATCTATGGCCATGCTACCAATGGTGGGAACCCTTGGATATTCCAGGCACCCAACCTCTACCAAGTGATGCAGTTGTTAATTGTTACTACCATAGTGTATGACGAAAATGTTGGTGGGTTTTTAATTCCTTGACTCCCAACTACAGATTGTGTTAGATGAGTGCCACAAAGCTAAGAACTTAGTTCCCACTGGTTCATCAAAACCCACCAAGACTGGGTTGGCTGTGCTAGAATTACAAAACAAACTACCGAAGGCCAGGGTGGTGTACTGTAGTGCAACAGGTAACAAGAGCACCTGACTCTGTTAAAGGCTAGATATTTGTACTCTGGCAGAAACCTTGTGTAGGGACAAGTACTTTGAATTCTCTTACAAAGTCATGGCCCTTTTCACACAAACTGATAATTATGACAATTCATTTTCCATATAAACATTTTAAGTATTATTATTATGTTTAGCAGTAGTAGTAGCAGCAGCAGCAGCAGCAGCAGTAGCAGCGGTAGTAGTAGTAGTAGTAGTAGTAGTAGTAGTAGTAGTAGTAGTAGTAGTATGATTTAAGCAAAAATATCCCTATCAGCTACTACTGTAACAAGGTGTGCATCTGGTGAAATTGTTGATATGTAAATTTATCTTATGCAGGGTTCATCAACTTTAAGTCACAAAGTAGTCCTGCAGATTCCCACTTTTTTTTAAATTGTTCTTGACAATCTTACTTGTAGTATTATATATTACAGTAATCAAGGCTGCAATTACTGCAGTGTAAAAGGGTTAGTAGGTAAATTGAAGCTGTGGCTTGAAACTGTTAAAACAGCAAAGCCATACATGTATAATAATTTGCAACTATCAGAAGCTGGTGCACATGCATGCACTGACTTCATGAGGGTGAACTACTCATAATCAATCATTTCCTTCTGAGTTGCATTTCACGGTAACAGAATAGGCTAACTTGGGTGGGATGACTCTACATGAGTTGAAATCTTCCTCAAATGGTTATTTTCTGTCATTTAGGTGCATCAGAGCCAAAGAACATGGCTTACATGTCTCGACTTGGAATATGGGGACTAGGAACACCTTTTAGAGAGTTTGGTGATTTCATTCAAGCAGTGGAAAAAAGGTACATTAGTTTTGAAATTACTTCATTCTGTTTTGTACAAATGACAACATTTTACTACAGTTAGTTTTTCTTTTATTAAGTTACATGTTTTTGACTTACCGTACAATTCAGTTTTTATTAATTTGTTTTGTATCGGAAAAAAAATCAAATCATGAAGGATTGTGGTTGTTGTAGTATAAAAGCCAATTGAATCATTGTTGCAGCTGCCCATTGCATCATTTAGGTTTTACTTACAGATCTGGTTGTAGTCTAAAATAAAGGGGAAAGTCAAGCCAAGTACCTAAATCAACTTCCAAATCTATGCACAATAATTGATTTATATCCAGTTAAGTACATCTTCTATTAGGAAATCTGCAAGTATGTTTTAATACAGGTACAACAAGTTAAGAATATCAGTGGTATTAATTTGTGTAGTTGTGTTTTGACCTTGCAAACAGCAGCACTGACTGGATTTTGACCCAAAGCATATTTGCTCAAGGTTGCTTACTATTGACAGTTTTTTGAAAATGTACAATCTCCAGGCCACAAAAGAATCGCATGCTAGCAAAGCCGTGCAAGCTACCTCAGGAAAACGCCATAAACAAAAGAAATTCACGAGAAGACAGTGGGGGTCTAGTCACTGGCAGTGCATGCTACATGGGCTTTTCCCTTCCAAATGCATGTGCACCAGTTTCATTTTGGAGGTTGAAAATATAGTTTTCCTAGCTTTGTTTCTCTAAATCTACCCATACAACCCATAGCCAACTTTTGCCATTGGGTAGATTTCACCAAAATTCTGCTTGACAGATTTTTGTATTTCTCTACAAAAATTATGTTTATTTTTGGTCCCAGATCCTGAAATTTAGAGGAGGCACTGTATGACAAATGACCTGAACTTTGTAGCTGCTAGCCCCCCATCAAGTGCTCTTTCTTCTGTTTGACATTTTCTGGTTACTTAGGGTTCAATTATTAATTTTTATAACCCAAGAATATATAGAGCTATATATTTGCTCATTGATTGGATAAATTATAATCTGATAATCATTAATATGGTTGCCACTTGGCCACTATGTGCAATTAGCAAGAAAAGTCTTGACCTCACTTGCATACCTACAACATCATTCTCATAATTATTACTCATAATTATTACTCATAATTATGTCGTTTCAGAGGAGTAGGAGCAATGGAAATCGTAGCCATGGACATGAAGGTGAGATCTGAAAGAAAAGAGGGCACTCAACTCCATTTTTTTTATTTTTTCACTTTTCGTTAGCAGATCCCTTCATTTTAAACTTTAAATACATCACTAATGATAGTAATATACTTGATAATAGTAGAATATGAGTTAGAGTTTTCTATTAGTTGACTATTTGACTCATAGAAAACGAGACCGAGTGGTCTAATTGCTTTAGTAGAAATCCACTTGCGTACTCCCTTTAATTCATTCCAATTTTTATTGATTTTAAGATTTGAAGAAGTCCACCATTGTTTGTTTTTGTTCAAAGTGTGTGATTTTTTTACCTAAACATCTGCTTTTTTGCTATGGTGATACTTAATTAAGGCTAAGAGACAATCTAGTTGGTGTGAGCTGCTTGTTACTTTCTTGGTTTTTAAAAGAGATCAACAACAACCTTTGTTTGTACCAATAATAAGTACTATAACCACGAGTAGGAGAAAAAATGAAATCAGTGCTAGCTGCCTAGAATAACCGCTAAGGACTGTAAGGGAGCTAGACTGGCAGTTTTACAAGACAGCTCACCAAAAAGTTCATTCTGTGAAATCAGTGAAAATAAAAACTGAAAATAACTGTAACAGTTAAAATTTACCCTCATGCAGCAATAAAATATAGTTATTATTCTTCCTTTCAGCTTCGAGGCATGTACATGACAAGACAACTGAGCTTTGCTGGTGTGACGTTTGATATCAAAGAATTACCATTATCATCTGATTTTATCGAGATGTATGATGCATCAGTAAAATTTGTAAGTGGAAATGAGTATTATGGCATGGTTTCAGATAAATGTACGTTATCACATAGTTGGTGCAGCAAGTGCAGTTAGCAGCACGCTTACTCTCGGTATGAAATTGTCCAAACAATTCTCTTACCAGTTCTTATACATTAGTGAGTTGATTTGAGGCATGTGTTTGACAAGATTTTCTTTTACCCTCATTCTATTGAAACACACAATTGGCTAATAGATGAAAGAATATTATAGAGAATAATTATGAAGTTTCTTTTATTTGAACTGTGGACATTGTTTCACTAACTGTATGGAAGAGGTCTATCATTATCAAAGGCGTTGCCTTCGAACCTAAAGTAGAAAACAGAGATACAAAATGGGCGAATGTACAGTGGAAAAAAGCGACGAAATAGAACAGAATATTTACCCGGTAGTCTGCAGAATTTACAGCTAGGAAATGTGGCTAATGACGGAAGTCTAACTTAAAAACAGAACTTTGCGACGGACTGACTACTCCTGCAAAAAAAAAGATAATTGCACCGCGGGCCGGTATCAAAACTGAAACTCGTAACAAGTTTGAGTTTTATAATAAGTTTGTGTTATATCCCACAATAGGTGAATGTATGATATACTATTATGCATATACACTGGGGATATGAGATAGTTTGAGGTTAGAGTGATCATTGCAGTTAATGGAGCAACTTAAGCAGGGGGAAAGAAGAACCCTAACTTTGGTGTGAGCAGTTTGTAATAGACTGGTCCATTGATGTCAGTGCCGTGGAGTTTCAATGTTTTGTTCATTTGACCCCTGAAGGCCAAACTGTAACAGTACTTGAAATGTGGCAGACCCTAACAGCTTCCCAACAGCATCTGTCATTTACATTTCTGTTAAGAATCAACCTCTGAAACATTCATTCCCTTTTTCCTTCACATATAGTGGACCGAGGCCAGAGAAATGTTTGAGAAAGCTGCAGATTTGATGGAGGCTGAAAGCAGAACAAAGAAAACCATCTGGGGCCAGTTTTGGTCTGCACACCAGGTCAATAGAACTTGTACTGTTCATGATGTGACTACAAGAGCCTCTAGATCGTTTTCACGTGACGACATGGCGGCGTCCCAAAACAATCCTCGGAGAATTAAACTCCACTGTTATGCAAATATTTCAGGAAATCAATATATACTTTATTTTACTTTAACACTGCTGTGCTTTTTGTTTCAGAGGTTCTTTAAATATCTTTGTATTGCATCGAAAGTCAGGAGTGTCGTTCATATTGCCAAAGAAGCTATTGCCAATGGAAAAGTGAGTGTCATTAACCATAGTTATTAAAAAAAAAATATAGCTCGTCATAAACCGGGTTTGATCTTTGTTCCTTGGGTTCGTGGTGACTGCAACAACAACAAAATTGTGTGCGTACTCTTTGGGTATTTGTTACATCCTTTAGATTATTAGTAACGCTAAGCATGTGCCATTTTTGTTTGTGTCAGTGTGTTATTGTAGGGTTGCAGTCAACAGGAGAAGCAAGAACCCTAGAACAGCTGGAGGAGTCTGGGGGAGAACTAACCGATTTCGTTTCCACTGCTAAGTACGTTTGACGGTGGTTTTAATAATAATAATAATAATAGTAATAATAATAATAATAATAATAATAGCCCAACATCCTGAAACATGACCGAAAAACAGAGAGAGGGGGAGTGATCCCAGCAGCCAATAGAGATTATGTCATGCATGAACCCCTTTTTAATTCTTAGCCTTGTACTTTCTAGTAATTGGAATAATTTGGTCTTTAAATAGCTCTTATTTGTAGTTTGACATTTGAGCTTATCACATGGAACTTGCGCACTGCACATTCTACACGCCCTGGTTAATTTGTCGTAGTCCGTTCTGTATGGCCTTCTGAGCATGAAAACCGAACTGTCAGACTGTCCTTTTTGAAGAGTAATGCCACGAGGCTTACTCGTAAAATCTAAGACAATTGACATGTACTTCTCAGTACCTTTTGTTACCAGTTCCTCTTGCTTATTCCTAGACTTTCCGTTTAAACATCTGTTTGTTGTTTCTTAAAATCCTGAAAACGTTTCGAGCCCCCAGATCATTTAAAAAGCGATGATCCACTTATTCTTAAAAGCCTGTCTCACAAAATGTTTTCAATAAAAGAAAAAACAAAGTTATCGCCAGGTTTGTCCTTTACATCAGGATACGGAGGGCAGTGGTCATATAAAGTGGCAAGTATCTCCAGCGAGCCACGGTGGTTCACTGCAAGCGAAATAAACTTATGACTGTTTCATTTCTCTGCAATTTGTCTTTCAGAGGAGTGTTGCAGTCTTTAATAAAGAAGCATTTTCCAGCTCCAGGCAGCAGAGTCGAGGAACTGTTGGGCATTGCTAGTAACGCTAATGGCAGATCATTGCGTGCACCTCGTCAACCTTCACCAGTGAAAAGGAAAAAGAAAGGTCAGTTAACTTTACTCATGGAAAAGGAGTGGTTGGCTATTTCATTTTTATAGAAAAGCAATAGACCATTTCCGAATTGCTGTTTGCCTCTGTTTCAAAGCGAGTCTTGGTGCTAAACCATTCAAATGATAATGAGTTTGATTTGCATGAAAATACAAAACTCATTATCATTTGAATGGTTTAGCACCAAGACTCGCTTTGAAACAGAGGCAAACAGCAATTCGGAAATGGCCTATTGAATTTGTCTTGCCCGGCAAACTACAGTGTAAAGTAACGACACAGGTGTTGCATGTTTATTAGCGCCCGCCACTTTAATTTGTAGGAAATCTATCTGTTGTATAGTGTTCAGAGCTGGTTTCGCTGAAGCTGGAAGTTAGGACTGAGGACTGAACCTGGTTTCCACGTTTTTCAAGTTTCGTATGATTTTCTGGATATTGGTCATTTACGCTCAGAATAATCGTCTGTTATGAAACAATGATCTTATAAGCAAAGGAATTTCATATCTATATTGTCGAGTTTGATTTCTCCGAAACACCTCAAACTACGGTGATCTATCCCCTTTTAAATTCACCATCTTCTTTACTTATTATCTTGATTATATGTTGCAGCTCCCAAAGCTCCCAAACCCAAGAGAGTCAAGTCAGCTCTGGAAAGGATCTATAATAGTACTGTTCTGTTTGTTTGCTTGTTTGTTTGTTTGTTAAATTGACTATCTGTTGTTTCAGAGAATTCAAAACACGACAGAGCTAAAACCACTGAAGTTACTAAGACTGACATGGGGTTAAGACAAAGAAAAAAGTAGAAGACCGTTCAAATACGCATTTCGATCATATAAGCACTGTCTGACTTCTGCACCGAGGTCATTCCATTTTGTTTATATACGTGTCCCAGTGAAAAGAGTGTATTTAACTTATTATTCTATTTCTAGTTTAGAATTTCAATTATTCAATTTCTTGTTATTCAATTTCGATTTCATGAATCGATGTTTGACAAAAGCACAGTTAATGGTGGTTTTAGGTTGCCTTCGATTGGCGTTATTCCGGAAAACGAATTGGAAGGTTGATTTCTAACAATCACCTGTTGGAGAATTTTGGTGTTAATAGAATACAAATTAGATTTTCAGCAGCGTTTTCTTACAAAATGTTAACAGAGGTATCTTCTTAAATCTACCCCAAAGGAAAGTCTAGACTATTCCGTTTATTTTTGTGGGATAATAAATTGATTGTTTAGCAATAATGATGATATGATTATAGATGACTTAGCGCGCATCAACAACTCAAACGTGTAGGTTCATAGAGGCTAGGAAATTCCAAAACATTCATATCCAATCCTGCCTGGCGTAATACTAAAATAGATGATGCTTTACTTGTTCTGGCCATGCAGAACTGTTGTTACGGAATTTTCGTCATCATATCTTCGTTGTTTGTTTGATTCAGTGAGCAGTGGATCTGACAGTGACTCAGATGACAGTGACAAGAATAATGTGGAAGTGGCAAACTGTAACAAAAAGGCTTTTAAAGAGGAGGAAATCCAGACAGCAGACTCAGAAGAAGTGAGCTCAGCTGGAGAGGATGATTTCAATCCTTTTGGAAACTCTGGATCAGACGATGAAGGTAACATCGTCATCACCTGCATGTAGGGTTGGAAGACAGAGAAACCAGCAAATAGTCTTTGAGAGGAAAGCTTTTCCGCAGCCATGCTAACGAATTATGAAGTAGTTTAACCGTTCACGAAGGCAACGGCAGCAGGAATGCCACAAAAACAAAACAAAACAAAAACAACAACGACAACAACAAAAATCCAAAAAGGTTCTTGAAGAGAGACAATCGTGCTGTCTGTGCGTTGTACATTTTCGTACATTTAGGTCGTGTTCTATTAAGATCAACCGTTTCAACCAAAACCGATTTTGCTTGATTTGGTTGACATTCCCAATAGAACACTTTTTCAACCATTTTTTGTTGAGCCGCGGTTGGCACTGGGTCAGGCTCCTGACTTAAACAATTTCCTGTATTACAGTTATTTCTGCCGGCTATCTTCTTCAAAACCACAGGTTGTCTCATTTCGGAATCTCAGATCTATGGTAACCGACAGAGAGGTCAAAAGCTTTCATATACAGATGTGCACGTGCCCGACGTATCACTCACTCATGTGTATCTTTCAGACCCTTGGCTTCATCGAAAAACCAAGAAGAACCCCAGGAGTAAATCACAGACAGGAAGTCCAGACATAACAGCTGCTGATCCTACATACAACGCTCTGGCCGCTGCTGGACTCAAAGTCGGCAACATGTCATGGAGCATCCCAAGCAGTCGGAAAACAAGAGAAGTAAATGGCCTGGATTCACGGCCAGAGCTGAACTCACCTGCTTTGGGTAACGTTGCTGTTAGCGTTATAGCTGACTCCTGATCAGTTTCAGTTGTTAGAGCGGTTTTCAATTGAGTGTCGTAAAACTAATACCAAAGTCATTACTCCGACCAATCACAGCAGGAGCAAACAGCGCACTGAGCCAATCAAAATTCGTAGCAATCCCAAGCAGCTTGCTCAAAGCGCGGGAAAAATCGCGAGTGTAAGTTACACTCGCGATTGGTTTTGGTTTTCCTTCTCATTGGTTGATAAACTGGCGCGAGATTTTTAAGCCAATCAGAAAGCGTAGCAATCGCAATCGCATAATTACTTTCGACAGTCATTTGAAAACCGCTCTAGCCGGCGATACTTACAGTGCTCACTCTGGTTTCCTTGTTATTGATCAGGGCCGAGTTGTTCCAAGTAGGGTTTGCGCCAAACCGAGTAAAATACCATGACAACCTGTAGGTTTTGATTGTGCTTAGCACGGGATATTCGAATATCTTGGCTCAACTAGTCATTGTGGCTTGTGAAAAATATTGTAATTAAGGGCTGATCAAGAGCACTCGGCGGAAACCAAACTGTTGCTGAATTACTGCAAATGAGTCGCAAAAGTAAGTCGAAAGAAGGACAACTACATTTGGTTT
>BLFK01001016.1:359870-364870 GCA_014634185.1 Astreopora myriophthalma | reverse complement strand
ATGGGTTAGTTAAAAAACAAACTCCACAGTTATTGAATCACGTGGTAAGTTCAACGGTATAGTACGAGTTGTAAAAAAATTAAATGATGCTTGGCTTTGTTTCAAGTTGTGCGATGATCCTTTATTTTGCCCTGCTCAACCTTTGGTGAGAGGTGCTCTAAACGGCTGGGAATGATGTACGTGTGGATGCTGGTTGATATTGCCTTTTCTTTCCATACAGAATGTAGCAGTTATATCAGAGGCCGCCAGCTCAGGTATTTCATTGCAGGCAGACAGGAGAGCCAAGGTAAAGTAACTTTCAGTGATATCATTTCTTTTTGTTCAAGCTGGTTGCCGTACAAATGCCATGCATGCTGAAACTTTCCGGCTTTTGCTTGAGCCTTGTCCTAGTAGGGGTTAAGGTGGACTTTTTCTGGCAGGAAGATGTCGAAAAAGTTTCTTTTCGTCCAGTGGTATCGGTTAACCACGTGAACCTCACAAAGCAATAGACTGAGTTATTTGACTGTATGACACAACAGACGTGCGTGCATACTCTTGCTGTCATTTAGAGACGTTGTTAGTGGTTCAAAGTACAACCCATTGGTTTGTGTTATTACAGAATCAGCGAAGACGAGTTCACATAACTCTTGAGCTGCCTTGGAGTGCGGACAAAGCCATTCAGCAGTTCGGTAAGTGAGGTTTATCGCTCAATCGAAATCATCGAATATTTGACTCACCAATAGATACATCGTATACTCCAATGAATAGGGATAGGGACAGGGACAGTCGTTTGGATAAGTTATTCGCTCTTTGAACAATTCTTCATGTGGCAAGACAAAGTGATGCAATGCATTCTGAGGACCAGATTATGAAATGTTGTTTTCGAGGCAGACTTTACATCCTGGTGTAATTTTGTTAAACATCTTGGAGTAGACATTCTGTACACACTTCAAATGCTTTCGAGTGGTATACAACAAAAGGATATATTTGACGTCCACAGGTCGGTCTCATCGATCAAATCAAGTGAGTGCTCCAGAATACCTGTTTTTGATTTCTGAGTTGGCTGGTGAAAGGAGATTTGCATCCGTTGTCGCCAAGCGACTTGAGAGCTTGGTAAGACACCCACTTTAATTTGCACTGTAAATGCGTAATGAAACGAATATGAAGTGATCCGACGGAAAACCTTGAGTTGAAAACTGAATAACTTACGAATGTACGTATTATCAGGGTGTTGAGGTCTGCAATGTAAATACGAGAAGTACTGTGTGTTTAAACTCCGTCTTTTTTTATAAGAACTTTTTTTATTAGAACGTCGAGCCTGGGTTACCCAAATTATCAAGAAAAGTTTGAATGAGAACTCGGAGCGATTGCAGAATACCCGGCCCATTATTTGCATATTTCCTTCTTCTCTTTAAGAACGAGACACATATAACAATACACCCTATTCATATGCTAATAATGGGCCGGGTATTCTGCAATCTAGCCAAGAACTCTGCCAAGGCCGAGATTGCCTTAAAAACGTTTTTCTTTTCATTCCCTGCGAGTAAAGAAATTGAATTTATGCACGGTGGTATTTTAAAGCTTGAAGCTAATTATTGTCCCCAGAGGCCGCGATTCTGTCGGTCAGCACCAAGAATAGGGAACTCAAGAACCATGACGAAGATCCCGACGACGACGTCGAAGACGTTGTCTTTTGTTCGGGAAGGAACGATCCGCATGTTCTGGAAAGCTGCTCTTTTAACATGATTTCAACCAGGAAAAAACCTACAATATTTGCAACGTTTCATGCCTTGAAACCTTTCCTCACACGGAGGCATTTATGTCACCCGAAATTCGCCTGAAAAGTTTCGAGACTTTTAAGGCTTTTGAGAAACGGCCCCAGGCCCGACTTTTTAGAAGAAGGGTTAATGTTAAGACGGGCATCGGATAAATACCCTGACAACCTACAGGTTTTAATCGGACGTAAGCAGCCCTGCTTCAAACAACTCGAACCAGGTTTACTTAAAACTGGCCTCTTTCTGGGGTTGAGAATTACCCTTCGGGAGGCGGTGGGTGTAATTCCCCATCCCACCTTGAAGGTCTTTAAACGACTGAGAAGAAAGTGCAGCCTTCATAATGACATCTTCATTTATTGAGGGAATCGTATCTCAAAATGCAATGTTACTATCTAATGCAGGGAGCGCTGACTCATGGGGACAGAAGGGCTACAGAATCGCAGGATCTGAGCCGATATAACTTTGACAATAAGGTGATCATTATTTGCAGCTATCTCGTCCACGCCTTCACTTTTTTTTTTTGCCACGAGGCTGTATTGATATGGATGAAGAGATTTAGAAACTTGGCTATCTTCCAACTCCGAGTAGCGATTACGTTGGATTTCCAACAGTATAGGTGGTTTGCAGGTTACGTCATCGCCGCCACGTTGGTTGACGAAAACAATAGATTTCTCATTAGCTCCTTTTGTTCGTCAACCAGCATTTGTATATTTCACTATTGTTATCTGTGTCTCTAGAGATTGGTTGCAAACCACCTATTCATTCCCCTCCCAACAACGGCTGGAAGACTGGTCCGTGTCGCCCTCTCGTGACGCCACATCCGCCAATGTAAATTAGTCTGACCAATCTTTGATAGGGCGTTTTTGCTTTCTGTGACAAGTATTTAACTATCGGTGCCGCCAAAGAAACTCCCAAATTCCCGAACGATCAATCCTCCTGAAACAGTGCTGTGAACTGTGTCGAATTGTTCTCGGAAACTCAAGAAACGGCCGAGACAAGATTTTGCATATCTTCATGAAAAAACAAACAAACAAACAAAGAAAAGCAAGTTGTAACTGAATACAAGTAACCTATCGTAAATGAAAAGGAAAACAATTGGGAGATCGTTGACTCTCCTTACCATGTTAAATCTGGTTAAATGCAACACCAGAACATCGTTACCGTTAACAGATTAAATATCGCCTTTTCGAGGTTAAAAACAGATTGAAACTCTGCAAATAACTCTACGTCGGAGAAAGGAAAATAATTTCTTCGAGGTATCACTGAATTTGACAGTCCAGAGACTGCAGGATCCGGGCATGCTCGGTTCTCCTTGGCCAAAAAGACCCAATGAAGTGGAACAGTGATCCAGCCGTTGTGTGCGCTGAGAAACGAGGGTGTAAAAATGGCTGGAAATCGAGCAATAAGAATAATTCACCATTGCACCTAGTAAGAGTTGGTGACCCCCTTAAAAAAGTCGGATTTTTTTCTAGCTCCTGCTAAGGTTCAACTTCACTGAACCATGTGTTTGTATTTTATAGTATGGTAGAGCTGCCTTAGAAGATGTATTGAAAGCTGTTACTGGTCAGTTTACACCCAGGGTTCCCCCACCGGAGGATTACCGGGGAAACTTCTTTCAAGGTTTGTTGTTCAGTTTGTTGTTGAGTTGTGTTAAGGATGGTTTGGTCAAGTTGTCTGCTCATTGAATTTGGTTTATTTTATTTTGCTTGGCAGATGTCCGTACCGCGCTGGTCGGCGTTGGTCTTTTGATCAAGGATGACAAGAGTGGTCTGTCAATGTTGGATAAAGGTGGTTAAACGAGGCGGGCAATCTTGCGCAATGGTAGTAGTGTGCTAACATGTGTAAAGGCAAAGCTCGGTTTGCGTTTCTCACAAGAACAGTTTGCCATGTAAATTTACGCTACCCTTGAATTTAAGTCACGTGCATTTAAAGGAACTATGTCACGGCACTGTTTTGGGTGGTTTCCGAAAACACTTAAGCTAATTGTGAGTTTTAAACTCGAAATTGGTAATTTGAAATTTCTTTACCCGTAAAATAATCGTTACGTGACAAACAAAGTGACTTTGAGAAAAAACGACCATAACCCCCTTTACTGTGTTTTAACACGATGCTGTATGGCATGCTCCTTATTCCAAAGTGGTTGGCATCTTAATATTATTTTTGTTTGTATTCAAATCATCCCTTCTTTCTTCAAAAGAACACAGGATTAGGGTTATAGCTTCACTTGATTTCATATCCGCGGTTCAATGTTTCATTTCGTATATCATTTCGTGTAAAAGAACATATGTAAGGCAAACACACGTGACTACTAGAACTTGTCTGTTAATCAATTGTAATTGAACAAAGTATGGTACAAATCGTTCACTTGTATGCGATATTCCTTTACAGCAATATGCTTATGTCAAAAATTACGTTCCATTTAGATTACACCAACATGTCGCGATTTCTGAATCGAATTCTTGGCATTCAAGTGGAGCTTCAAAACCGTTTGTTTGCCTATTTCACGAAGACCTTGTCAGTTGTTGTACAGCAAGCCAAAAGGAGTGGACGCTGGGACGAGGGTATTCTTGGTAAGGGCTTTGATTAAATTTTTGTACAACTCATGAAGGTCATTACAGTGAGCACTGTTCCTATACACTGTACTCATCAGCTTTTCATTTTTAAAACGGAGCTCTTGCTGTTTATTAGATAGTGTTTTCATGGGTGATCGTTCATAATGAGTTCAGTCAACAGGAATGGTAAAGCCTTAGGTAGCCTTGGCTAACCCCTGAATTTTTTTTAACCTGGAACAGGTAGAACTAGAGCTATGACCACAAAGACGACAAACCTGATCGAGAATTTCACTCAGTTTATAATTTTCCAGACGTGCCTTTCTTTCTACAAGCTACCTCCACTGTCCTTAGTAGTGGGTTTAAACATTAGAGGGTTGATAGCGTGTTTGGATAAAAGTCTCTGCCCTTCTATTTCAGACCTTGGTGCTCACGGCGAGGCTGTCCATAACCTGAGCGTTCAGACATTTATTGGCAATTCAGTATTTGGTACAGCTACTACAGAGCTTCACACGGTCTGTGATTTACGCACGATACTGAAAGCTATGTCTCCTGGCCTTCGTTAGTTAAGAGTGCCATTATTAAGAGGCCATTTCCGAGTTCACGTCGGCCTCTTTTTCAAAGCGAGTCTAAGTGCAACATTTTTGTAATAATGATTCATTTCATAATATATAATTTTTTTTTTGGGGGGGGGGGG
>BLFK01001016.1:329287-359860 GCA_014634185.1 Astreopora myriophthalma | reverse complement strand
GGCCTTTATGTAAACTACCGGGTAACCGGTAATAATGTATTTCACCCTCGATAAATAAAGTGTTTGTTGTTGTTGTTGTTAATTTCATCAGTTTTGTAATAGTAATTAGTTTTACTTTGCATATGAATGAGAAAGTCATTTTCATTTTTCATGAGAAAGACTTTGCACTTAGACTCGCTTTAAAAGAGATGCTGAAGTGAATTCGGTATTGGTCTATTTACTTGCCACAATGGACTTTTCTTTTTACCTATACGGCGGCCATCTTGAACTCTATTGCCTGAAGAAGATATTATGGGATACTCAGGGGGCAAGTTCTTGTTGTGGGTACACTTGTGGTTTTGGTGCAAAATCTTTCAAAGCAGATTAATTTGTACACTTCTTCGTCTCAGATACATTAAAGTGGTTTGAAAGGAACAACCAGTTTTACATCAACAGCATGTATGCATTTGTGCCATGGGCATCCCATAATATCTTTCTCAGAACAATAGAACTAAAGATGGCCGCTGTATCGGTCACAACACCGTTAGTGTTGTTTTCATTGAATGATTACCACTCTTGCATCTGTTGTTAGACTGTTTTCTTTGTTTGCTTCATTATCATACGGTCAAGACCCCAGCTATTTAAGTTACTTAGTCACTATTAGAAGGCAATCATAGGTACTGTCTAATATCTAATGAGTCTATTACGTGTACCACCTTGTAGTAAGTCCCGTTCTACGCTTGGCGATCGTGCATTCCAATTAGCAGAAGCTGCACCCAGTCTTCAGTTGCACTTTCATCTGCTATTTGTAATAGAGGGACAATGGACGCTTTTAAAGTCGCTGTTAGAACTTACTTTTTTACTTAATCTTTCTAGTCGTCTTACTGTTATTAATCTAGCTTTTAAATAGGTTTTTATTCAGTTTTATATTTAATACTAATATTGTGTTCACTAAGTACCAAGAGTATTCATGGTGAGTATCAAGAAAGTGCAATGCAACGTGCTAAAACACGATAAAAAGGCACGGAAGTGCTCGCTTAGTTTAGCAGCCGCGCCTCCAAATTGTTATATTAACCGTGTAGCGCGGTTAATATAACACCGAAGTCTTACATTCACCGCTGGAAATTAAACTAAAAATGTACATATATCTGTATTATATTATTAGGTGAGTGTTGAGCGGGGTCTGTCTTGGGAGGAATCATTAGCGAAGAGGGCGGGGCAAACGCATCCCGATGATGGGTATTATCTGTCAAATCAGGTCAGTCGCTCTCAAAGAAGTGTAGGGAATACGGATGAAATATCCGACCGAATAAAAGGTATCTCCCAGAAACTTTGCAAATGTTCCGTTTGCGACATAACTGTATGACTATTTCATAACCAGAAATATTTCATGAACCCTCATTTGTCTTGATAGCTCAGTTAGTAGTTGTGCTACCATACCATTTTTAACGAGCATGTGGCGCACGCTCAGGGAGCAAATTTTTGCGGTCAATGAGGAAAATTCATTCGGTCGCTTGATCAATCGGTCGCAAAATTACTTTTAATCGGATTGTTGGGATTACTGCTGGTATTTCGTAGTAGTTATTGTTGAGCAAGTTTATTGTATGTATCGGGTGGGCGATACAGAGGAAGTCAGTGTATTTTGTACCTTGATTCCGTCCTTGCGTCTGCCATTGATTCTCAACTTTAGTAGCAGCTCTCCTCCCAAACCCATTGAGGAGGCGCTATTGGGTTGACTGCTTGCAGTTTCTTGTCCATTGGAACGTCGTGTCAGAATGTCCGAAGACCGTGAATCAGGTACTGGATTGCAAGCAGACCTTAAGGCGGTGTGGCATTCAGTCAGATTTCTTAAAACCCTAACCCCAGTTACTCAAAGACCGGATAACTTGATCCTCTTTCTGGATTTTCAGTATGTCGAAAGATTTCCACATTGCATCATATAACCATAAATATACACACCCTGCAAATGTAGCTATGAAAGGAATGTATGAAAACCTCAATTTTCAAATGTTTACCTTCAGGCATATGTGCTGGGTAGTACTTGAACGTGTCTTGTGGATAACGTGATAGCATGTTTGGTCAAATGGGGCCTGCTGGACAGCAAAACGGCAGCAAGGGCAGTCTGTGTTTTTGGTCAGCGGTGTAGGAGTGTTATAGTATGGCGAGCTAATAATCGTTTATGTTCCTCTACATAGTCGCGAAACAATAAGAAGACCGCCATCTTGGTTATTGGTCAAACAATGAGCAAGAAGAAAAATTCATTCAGTGTGTACAGACCCAATACCGGCCTTCAAACAAAACAAGACTTACTGGAAGACATCAAGAAAAAATACAAAAAGGTCAGTTGACCGAGTTCTTCTCCAAGGTTTACTCTGTGAGGTGTAGATTCTCCAGCACTGAAAAAATAATCTCAGGTATCCGAGTTCTTCGAGAGCAAGGCATCGTAGAAGATTTTGTTGAAGTATTTTGTGAATGAGAGAGGAAAAAAACACGAAGCAAGATAAACAGCGGCGAGAATGAAGAACCAACAGGAGCTCTACTGAACCCTTCGGTTGTATCACTTTGCTCAAAGGGCACAGATTCAGACCAGCCTCCCTGACACGTGTTCGCAGCAATTTCTTTCAGTTGTAGTTTGCAGGAATTCGTATAACTCATTTAAGAAGTCGCGAGGTCATGAACCGCCGTTTGCCAAGGTTTATTGATTTCCCACACAGGATTTAGGGATTATCAAATTTTAAATTTGAACTTACCAATCGTCCGTAAGAAATTGAATCTAAGCGTCCTTTTCTTAAGAGTTCCGTAGAGTATGCGGGCAGCGGTTTTTAATTTCTTTACGACCTTCTGAGGACCTTGCAGCGCTTTCCTGTTTTTAAACACTTCTGAAGCAGCCATTTCTGCCGTGCGCTACCCCCAAACCTCCATCTTTTAATTATGTTTGTTTTTGTTTGTGTTATAACAGGTGACGGATTATGAAGCAAGAGCCAGCTGGATAGAGCAGTATGACTCTGCCCTCAATCAGTGCTCCCATGCTTACTGGTGAGCAACATGCATATACAGTCATTTGGCCCAAAGCACGTCTCAGTGATTCTCATTTGTATCATTCTATGACTACACACTCACGTCTTCCTTTTATGAGATGCACGTCACGCATTTCATTAAATCCCTCATATACCTGTACGGCCTGCTTCTCATTATAACTCCTTAAGCTCAATGCCACCATCTTGGATTTGTCCAAAACCGGCTTCACCAGCTCCTTCTCGAACCACTCGTACACCAACGTGACGTGCATCTCATGAACACCCCTAGGCTCATAGCCGCCATCTTGGATTAGTTCGAGTGGCCGCCATTTTGAATATATGAATAGAATTGGCCCAAGCACCCATCACATACTACTCCCCTACCGATAAAGAGATGCATCAAATTAATGTACCGTATACAGACTATCCCTTGCTTCAACAGTCTGTACCGTAAAGTTGTTTGACGGAATGTACTCAGAGTTTGTCTGTATTGGACATAACCATAACTTACATCTTGTGTTGTCTCAATCTTGTAGGAAGGGCAACTGTAAGCGCATTTTATTGGGCCTTGGGTGCGAGGTGGGCAGGCGTCAGCGTACGTTCCACATTCTAAGCGGCTCAGTTCTAAGCGTATGGAGTAAGCTGGAGACGATGTTGGCAGGGCAGCCTGGCGCTAATTCCAAAGTACAAATTGTACGGTGCAGAAAGAGCGATGGATCCCGGATAGTTGGTTAGTAACAACAGCCTAACAGTCTAAGTAGCCAGGCCTCCCGGTTGTTTCAAGTCCGGCCATGTTGCAATAGGTAGACAGCACAACAATAGGCCATTTCCAAGTTTAGGTCGGCCTCGTCTTCAAAGTGAGTCCAGCTTTGATAGTCTTTGTTTAGAGGTGTAGTGAGGAATTGGACCCGGTACAATTGACCATTTCGTGTTTGTGTCTCGTTATGGATCCTTGCTTTGAGAATAACACACGGCGTAGCTTTGCACCCGGCGCCAACGGTAATTAGCTTTAACGGTTAGTCGGCAAGTTGTCAAGAGGCACCAAAATGATGGCTGTATATGTAGGATCCAATGGGCACCAACTGTCAAAATCTTCACAAAGAGAATTTTGTCAACTTCAACGAAAACTACTGATGGCTTTTTTATTATACCACAGGGTGTCTTATACCAAGTAACTGCGTTCCAGGTTTGGCTAAAGCTCTCTCTCCAGATGAACCCGCTGACCAGGAACCAATCCTGATTATGTAAACAAAATCGTCTATTTTCAGACACGGACTCTACTTTTCTGCTTGTACAAAGTGTACAGATAATTAGGTACTAAAATGCGTTAAATTATTTAAGTGGTCACCTCAGCCACGCTTCGAACGAGAAAGAAATTCTCTTAAATCAAATTTAGGCAAACTCCTATTTATAGGTGTTTTCGTCATTCATAGCTACAACGAACTTTTAGTTTCAAATTGATGAATTAATTACCAAGGGCTTTACTTTCACAAAAAGCTCGATGTACGTCATAAGTTTCATAACATAAAAATACAAAGTAAAAGTAGTTACCAGTGGAAGCTGTTTCCAACTGAATTTTATCAAACTCGCGGAGTGAAAATTATCACTTACTAATCCCGGTAGACGCTCCCAACTCAGTAAACCAACGATCTTTCGTGCCAAGTGAAGCGCAGGGGTTGCGTTCGGTTCTGGTTTTGAAGTATCACAAAATTGGCGCGAAAAACACATTATATGAAGCCTTTTTTTTTACATTTAATTGAGAGTCTCTTCATTTCTCTGTGGAGTAACGCGCGCCTGATTGCAGAAGTATTTTGTGTGTTATCCTGCTGAAGGTGCTCTGACTCTGTTTGGTGTTTCATACGATTTTGTAATAACTGGATAGTTGGTGTTTAATCGCATTACTTGTTCTGGTAAGGCCAGTGGAAACCGTCTTCTATTGCTCGGCCCGTCAATGGTTGGCTAAACTTTTGTACATTCTCCAGTATTTTCTTTCAATACAACTGAACAGTGTCAACTGAGCTGTGTTCTGCAGGTCCGATTCTTGGTTTTTGTGCCAACTCGCTCCTGGGAACGATGTTACAAATGCCGTACCATTGTTGAAAATCTAAATTACTGGCCAAGCAACCAGCGTAAATATCGCACCGAGTTTGTAGGCGTGCGCATATTTTACACTAATTTTGAACACTTAATTTTACTTCAGTAGACGGTGCGTTGCGTTTCGTAGTGATTTACAGCCCTGTTAATTCAGTTGGTATACGCTCAGAGCTAGTAGACGTAACAGCGTCGGCTAACGTCTATAAATCTAAATCATTGTGAGGGTGCATACCTGATAACTTTGCATCGTTTTGTGGTTTGAAATACGTTTAATAGGAGACTTTCCTCGTATCACCTTACAAATCTCCAGGGAAAGAAAACCCCAGCTTTTCCTACCTCGTTAGGCAAACTTTGTGCAGAAGCAGAAAGTAAAGTTTGTGAAAGCTTTAACCTATAACGGTATGCTCTTTGTGTAGTTCTTATTAAAACAGTGGAAATTGTTGCTGCGTCTATTTGTGATCAAACCAGCCTGCTGCGGGTAAAGTCTGTTCTGAGTTTGATTGGATTTCTAGTGTAACAAAAAAGGATGAAAGAAATGATCAGAAAACGGATACGACCTGCCTGATTTCCACTTGTGCGATAAGCAAAAGCAAATGTATAAGCAAAAGCAAATGTATAAGCACAAGGAAAGGAACTTTCCACTTCCTTGGGCCTGTGCTTATCTCGCGCTTGTGCTTCACAAGTGGGAAAGGGCATGAAATAAGCATGAGCACAGGAGCTAAAATTAACAGTGGCTCGTATTTCGTCCGCCGTTACTTCGCTTACGTGTGCCCGATTTTCCTGTGCTTGCTTACACGTGTGAGAACGTCCTGGAGATATGCTTATGCTTACGCTTATCGCACAAATGGGAACGAAACAAACGGAGGTCAAGCAGCAGCCGCATCACGGGCCTGGTGTAGCTGAAGTCAGGAGCCCAATAGGAGCCTTTGTATTGGAGTCAACTCTTTCCAGAGTAGATTTATTTTTAGATCGGCTTTCATCAAGGTCTCGGGCGCCGCGACTGGAAGTGTGAATCAGAAAAGAGCGACGATAACTTTATCGTTTCCATGGAGGCAGGCCATGAAAGCTTGCATGTTCGCAGGAACCTAAAGATCGAGAGATTCGAACGAATATTTTAGTTAGACAAAGATGAATTGTTATGCGTTTATTATAGGGGGTGTGCACGTTACGTCATCGCGGCCATGTCGGTTGACGAAAACAATATATCTCTCGTTAGTTCCTTTTGTTCATCATCCAGCATTTGCACATTTCATTATTGTTATCTGTGTCTCTAGAGATTGGTTGCACAGCACCTATATGTTTACAGCCGAAGTAAGGGTTAGACAATGAACGCGGATATAGTGCCTCGAGCACAGATAGAAGGCCGTGAGGTCGTAGGCAGAGTGGCACTTTTATCCAGTGCGAGAAAGGACACTCGCGTACATTGTCTAACCGTCTTAGAACATGATCACATCCGCGAAGAAACCGTGTTTTATGCAGATTCTATTTATGGGTGTATTTTAATTGTGTCATTCACACTTGGGAATCACGTTGTTATTTTGTTTTGGATGTTGGTAGAATTTTACGAATGACTGCTTTTCTTTGTTTGGAGCTTTGTTTATTCTTTGCAGTTTTGATGGTTCATTTGCTCCGGTTATGAGCCAGTATACAGAGCCCGAGGAACTTGAGGCCGTACTTGCTACTCATGAGTTACTTGCTTTGAGTGCACTTTTGAAAGTGCACGTTTCCAAAAGCCTACCAGAGTGAACAAAATTGAGCAAAGACAGAATTCCAAAGAAAACTCGACAAAGTACCGCGTGTTCGGTAAACGTCTATCGAGCCTGGGCTGAAAGCCGAAACACAGATTGAAACCCTTAGAGATGAGTATAGGTGCGTTCCAGTTGATTTGGGCACAACCCCCGTGGAAGAGGTAAATTACTGGCTTACAAAATTCATATTGGAAGTCATGAGAGGTGATGGCAAGCCGTACCCGGCGAACTCGTTGTATGCAATTTCAACTGGATTGCTGAGACATTTCCGCGTAGACTTGAACAGGTATGATCTGAACATTCTATCTAGTATGCTTTATTTTCTCATTAGTATGCTGTATATAGAGCGTACTTTGAGTTACTTGGTCATGATAGCACTCTAAGCGCTACTATTCCCAATTATCTCGTTTCTTGGATATTTGTAACACAAGTAATGAGTGGAATGTGGGGTGTTATTGACAGTTTTATTTCAAAAAGGATCCGCCAGACTGTTTAAAGCTTAGGATTTGAACAATGCGGGTAAGCGGGGTTTGAGAGCTTCCTCATTCCTGAAATCTTTTAGCGACAGTTTGTTTGCCACCGTTATCTTTCAAGGTGTGACCAGGAAAAATTATCGTGGGTGTTACCGCATGTGTACTGGCCAGGGCAAGTTGTCGATCCTCTCTGGCAAGTTGCAACCCTGGTTTATGACGTTTTGCATCCACTGCTAAGAAAAAGTCCTTCCTCAATGGCCATTTGTCGCCAGAAGCCTGCAAATTACTTTTACTTTTGTTAACGTCAGCAATCGATATTTTCATTGACTTACAATCCAGTCTTTCTAGTAAACGTTTACGCTTGGTTCCTTTCAATAAATTGACAGTACTCTTAGTTTCTGTAGGTATCTTTTCAGCGGATATTAAATTATTATAACTGAAAGAGGGCTTTGCAACTCTTGTAGGCTCTTGTAGGCTAAAACTTCTTTGTTGCCAAGCCATGGGCCACTCGCAACCTTTTATATGCATCAGCGTTATTTGACGATCCGTGTGTCCTGTGCTCGCTCCTTTAGTGTCCATGAAGTTGTCAAATGGGTCATCTGAAGTCGTCGGATTATTAAGCGTCTGGGAACTGCTATCAACACTGATCGCTTGCTGTCGGCTAAACATCCCGCTGGAACAATCAGCACGTGTGTCTTCGGTAAAACGATCGAGAGTCGACAAACTTTTCTCAAGGAACTTGCATTTGGTACTTTCTCCCCATCCTTTTCCTTTCCTTGACGGTTTGCACTTTAATCCGTAATGTTCATCAAAGCATCCCTGTGCACTTGTCTTCTGGTTATATTTTCCTCTCATTCCTTCAAAGAAAACAGTCCCTAAATCAAAACCTCCTCCGATCGGCTTAACATTTCTTGAACCATCAGTATACTTATTTTGCCATTCTTCCACAACGCTTTTAACAAACGCTTCGTTTCCAAGCGAGTCATTTCTGTTCTTCACTGCCACCTTTTCTTTGAGACGCTCTTTTCCTAATTTCATATCCCCGAGCACCCCTCCTTGTAATAGTGTACTGTAGGAAAGCTCTTGATATCCATTGGCTCCTTCAGAGTGCAAATTGTTTAGATGGTGATTCTCGGATGTCTTCTTGGGCGGACGCGTCGCGTTGAATTGGAAGAACTGATCAGCAGTGGTAGTCTCTTGCCTTGAGTGATTTCCTTCACGAATGAATCGTTCTTTACTGTTGCGACTCTCCCCTTTATTATCAGCTTCTGTCTTGTTGAAGTGTTGAACAGAAGAAAAGCCTAAGTTCTGTCCAGAGAGAGAGCATTTCTGATCAGCGGTAAACAAACGCTGGTCTTTGTGGCTGAACAAAAGGAATGCATCCTCTGGAGACAAGATTGAAGGATCGCTGGCGTCAGTTTTCGTTGGAATACGCTGTTTAGTCCTCAAAGGGACTAAGTTTTCATGGTGTCTGCTGTTCACTGATTGATATTCTTCTTCGTCTTCGCTTGCATTTTCAACTTTTTTTTTCTTCTCGATGGATGCAGTGGCGCAATGGTCAGTAATCAATCCGTTACTACAATAGTCACTGTATTTACCACAACCATGACGAGAAATGAACGGGTCCTCAGTTTTGT
Source organism: Astreopora myriophthalma (assembly GCA_014634185.1). NCBI lineage: Eukaryota > Metazoa > Cnidaria > Anthozoa > Scleractinia > Acroporidae > Astreopora > Astreopora myriophthalma. The sequence continues at coordinate 350,912 of BLFK01001016.1, read as the reverse complement.
TCCAGGCCGGATCTTTTTCGTCCTTATTTCCGGGAGGGGTTGTATTTTTTATTGTCTTCATGAAGTTAGCGGCAACCTTGTTAACCTTGTTACAAAATTTTCCTTGGCTTTTACGTTGTGTTAGTTTTTTGAGAAGTACGACTTCACAAAGAGGATCATATACGTTTGATGAACTAGCCTTATCGCTACATGGTGTGTTTCCCACTTGATATTGCGATGTTTTGGATGCTTTTCTTTTGATCTGTTTATTTTTAGTGCTGTGAGCTTTTGATACTCCTTTTAGGACATTTCTCTCGTCTAAGACGCCATGGTGACCCATTGATGATGCATCATCTGCAACAAAGTTTATCGGTATTTTCACCAGCGTAAATAATTCCTTTGGCCTGATAGCATTGACTTCACTACTGCACGCAGCTCGTTCCTTGGCACTTGGGTTTCCATTGATGATTATTTCATGGTTACCATTCTCCTTTGTTCTTTCGGTATCTCCAAGTGAGTTCTCTGTGATAGCAGTGGTGCTTGTTCGTGGGCTATTTAGCCGGCTTTCCTCTTTGCCAATGCATGCTACGCCGCATTTTAAGTCACCAAACTTTGAGCAAGAAATGTCTTTCTTCGGTTTCCCTTCACCAGGAAGTCCTTTGTTTTTCGTAGGTAATTTATTCCCTCTTCTAAGGGCCCGTGATTTAAATCCGCGAGTAATATATTCTTCTTCCATTGCCATCTTTCGTAACTACAAGAAAGAGCAATCGTAAAACAAATTTTTAGACTTGTTTATCCTTTCTCAGATTTTTGTCAACAAGGGGTTAGTGGCTCCATCTTATCCTCTAGTTTGGAATGTGTCCGACAGCCTAGAAAGGACTATAGCACTCATTTTAATTCTACTTACCTCGCAATGAGTTCGGGAAAACAAACATGGTTTCATGTTTTCATTAAAAGACACGGAATTTGAAACTGCGTCCTTTCCCATCCGAAGCAACTACCTTATTCACTAGACTACCACAACGCCCTCTAAACATCCATAAAAAAAGGAAAGTAAAATGGTCGACCGCAGTCGAAGGCGAGTGCAAGCCAACTTTTTCCATAGCTGCTACCAGAGGGATAGGGTAGGGCGCCGCTTCCTTGCCACACTTTGCCCCAGCAGCCTGGTACTCATTTTACCGAGAGTGAAACAGCAGGCGAGAGTGATAACCATTATTCCAGCGCTCTATCGGTTATTCCAGACTCTTTTCTTGACTTTTCAATCATCCGCCATGAATTAGTGACTAACTCATTTCAAATTGGTGCTTAGACGTAAATGTTGTAGATTGGTGCAGTGCTGGAGCTCTATTCTCTCAGCTCCATTGTATCCAATAAATAAATGAATTAATTAAAAGGGTTCCCTTCGACCATGATACACTGGTCCCCTAAGGATGGCAATATTAGATCATATAATTGTCAGGAGATGTCCAAGGCCATTCTGAGCTATGAAAACAAGTGCCATCCACATTGATCATCACCGTTCAGACCAACTTCGTTCCCAAGGCTGTTCCTGCGACACCCGGGGGAGGAAAGCTCTGGGAATGAGGATGTCTTTAGATTGCTGTGTATTAACAATGGGATCACTAACAATCTGACACTTAATTAAGGCGCCCGCTAAGTAAGATCAAGTAAAAAAATCTTCCTTATCTTCCACTGTTATCGGGATCCTTTTTCGTCTTCTGCGTTTTATTCTTGTTCTTCGTTTGTTACTTCTGAGTAACAGTAATGTAATTATACCCACCAGCTATGTCTTTCCCCACTGCGAATCATAAGCGTACGTCACTTTATTATGCATCAAAAAATTCTGGCTGCTCAAGGAATAAAGTTAACGTTCTCAGGAGCTAAACTTTCTCACCTGTTTGTAAAAAGTCTGATGTTTAGTGAGATAGTAATAATGAATACACTGAGCCACCGTCTGCAAAGAGACAAGTAATTTCTAGTCTTAATCACGAGACAATCGGTATGAAATTATGAATTAATATAAAAAACGCTTTACAGTTACTTATGGGAGGTGACTGAGGTGACTGTCACCTCCATATCTCGGCTGACAGAGTTCTCGGTACATTACTTGATTGTTATCTCTTCAGTTCCAAAAATCCTTATATATAAGCAAAGATTTAGGAATACAACTGAAGGCGAGTATTAAGCATCGACGATATAAACAAACGACGTTTTCAGTGTCATCGTGTTAAGAAAAATTAGAACAAATGTCAGACAATTTGTTGAAGCCACAGTATAACAGGGGATTACGCAGAGTGAAGTAAACAGTTTGGCTCGGATTGAGTCCGACTGGTAAATAATCGAACTTGTTATTACACCTCTTGAGGAGAAATATTAGCCCACCCCTCCTCCCCCAAGTGCCGGGTTTTTAAGGGTAGGCTTGGAGCGCTTATTTAGGTTTTAGTTCACATGAATGAATGAATGTGCTTATCAATTATTTTACAATCGGTTGAAAGTTAGATTTGTCTCAGTTGTACAAATCTACGGTAAATTGTAATCTCGTTCAGTATGCTCACACTTGTCTACCTTATCTGGCAAGCCACTGGCGATAAGTGGAAAGTTTTTTCCAACCTGAACAAATCTGTGAAAAAAAACAAGCAATCGATAATAATTAATATTAATTAATATTGATATTAATAATTAATATTCGCTGTAGACTTCTACGTAACCGTGGTAAGAATCGATCTATAATTTACACTATACGAGACTATCTATAACCTCTTCACAAATCAAATTCATGTCTGGTTGTCGAGTCGAGTAGCGTGTCACTGTGAAACTGTTTTACGGACATTGGAGGTATGGTTCGAAAGGAGTTAAAAAAAGATATTTTCATTAGCTACAATCGATTGCGGTCTGTCTTCTTCGAATTATCTAAAAACAGTGCAGTTGACCGGACCCCCTTCCACCCTTCCCCAGAGAAAAAAGACGACGACGAAGGAAAAAAACAAACAAATACAAAAACGAGTCATTGCACCAAATGTGTAGCCCATGGAAGTTTCTTGAAATTTCTGGTCATACCTTTGAGTAAAGAGATCTTTTTCATGTTCTCTCCAGCTGTCAAGTACTTCCGATTTGATGTTAATGGAAAGATTCGATATGCACTCTGAAAAAAAAATTAATTCCCAAAGGAAATAAATGGCTTTCTGTTGACGCGACGTTTCGTGAGAAACATCCCAGCTTCCAGCTGGGGCATTCCTGCCATCCGGGACTTAATTCAATAGTATCCCATATAAGGCATACTACTAAACATAACTCCTTTTTCCTCCGCGTCGAATTCTCCCTCCTCACTTTCTGTCGTTTGTAGATGGCAGGTGTGTCCTCACCTTTGCTGGTATTACGTATTTTATATTTTGTCTTTCCCAGGTTACTATGCCGAATTTTAAACGGCCACGCCCATCAAGTCTTGGCCAATAATTTATCCGATACGTATGGTTCAATTATTTTTGTCCCAGCAAACAGAGCTCGACCAAAGCAGCACCTTGCCAACAGTAGTTAGCCTTGAGATGCGTAGCATGAAGCATAAAAAAGAAATAAATAAATAAAATACTACTACGACGACGACGACTACGAGGATGACGACTACTACAACGACTACGACGACGACGACGACTACTACTACTACTACTACTACTACTACTACTTGTTGTGCCTTTAAACTTGGCCATTCACATCCTTCAATATTTCAGAGAATAGTCAAAATTAAATTAAGTTTACTCACTTCTGGAAAAACCTTGCTTTGCATGTTTTTTCAATGGCCTTTCTCTGTGCAATGGAAGATTCACCTCAGGAATGCAGTTCACGCGAAAATCCTTTTCACGGGGAAATAAAGGAAAGATTGAAAGCATTTCGAAGATATCTGCAAACACTGCAAAATCGATTCCCGTTTAGAACTGTCATTTGATTGCAGCGTCATACAATGACATTTAACTAGCTTACCATCCAGTTTTTCAGGTGAACATCCCTGGAATATCGTGAATCCAGCTTAAGACAACTACCAAAAAACAAAGCAAGCCAATTAAATTATACAGTAGAACGTCGATTCCAAGGTCCAGGCGAACTTATTAGTTTTTACTGATAAGGTGAGCTTTCTTTGAATGATCTATCTTAATGAGTGCAAAGCTCGCGACCTTGTTTCCTGTGAACATGGTCAAGAGATAACTATATTCTGCCTGTTCCCGCAACCAATCAGCAAGATTTTCAAGATACCGCGGTCTTGCTTACGATCAAAATAAATAAAAAAAGAATGAAAGAAAGAGAATGTCGTTCTGTCCCAAGTGTGAACCAGGCTTCAATAAGTTTTCGTAAAGGCGCTAGGTTACACTACGTCGCATTTCCGTCATTCGCACAAGTTGACACAATCAATTTACAGCATCTTATTGGCTAGGCAATCAAGACTGATTGAAATTCATAGAATTTTCTTACAGCACACTCCGTGTTAAGTGATCTTCTTTTCGAATTAGCTAAAAACACCACGTTTTTCAGTCTTACCTTTCTCTTTTCTTATGGGCTCTCATATCTTGTAACTATAAGATGTCACAGCTTATGTAAGGCCAGTGCACACTAATGAGACCTTTGTGACGTAATAATGGAAGTCGTTCACGCGTCACTGACGAAACCGTCGTTATAAAGGCCGCACTACCGTATGCGCGCGTTTGGCTACTTCCGGCCAAATGTTCTTACTATTTTCTTTTGAAAGTTTACGCATACGCAGGAAATTCCTGACTTGAAAAAATAAACCAAGCAAAGAATATAACTTGTGTTTAGTCAACCGGGTGGTCCATGGACCGGGGTCGACGTTTTCCATACGTTCCTTGGGCTGCCTGTGATCATCAAGATGGCGGACTTGAGTGAATGATAGATGGGACTTGGAACGCTCTCATGTAACCGCAGCATACAATTGACAACTCGTTCCAGTATGAAACACATACAGGTATGAGATTTTACATGTAAACTTGCTACTTCTCTCTCCTGTATTCCCATTCCCGACTCCCTGGGCAGATTCGCAGCTCTCCAAAGAGTCGTGCTATCTCAATTGACCGGACGATTGATCTGTGACCATCGCGAGACCAAACTGAGATTAAATGTTTTGTACGGAAATAGTTGACTTGAAAATTGAAGAACTGTTGTTAGCTATTAACTCTTGAAAAATGCTGTTCCCTGGTTTTTCTCTAGCATCTCGTTGCATTTAAGCTTTATTGGGCGGTACATTGTGAACCCCTTAGAGGTTGGAGGGTGGGGGGGAGGAGAAATCAGTGTATTGCGTACTGTGTCAAGGATTTTTGTTGCAGACTGTAGGTCAGATTCATTGAAGCAAAAGGGTCAACCCAGTTCTCCATTTCATTATCACACCAGGAAAGCCCTTATGCAAGTACTAATTCAGCTTGGGTGCCCTGTGGATGGTCGCACAGGCAAACATAAACGGTTGTTGCGATAAGTAGAAAACACAGGTCACAGGTCATCATTTTATTAATACTGAAACCATGCAAAACCTAATGGCTGAATTTATACCCAAGACAACTTCTCTGTCTCAGACATTCAAGAAAAGTTATCCATATCAGATGGATGATTGCCAGTTTGAAGGAATTCAATGTTTTGACAAATTATGTTTCAGGCCTCAGTTGTTCGAAAGGTGGATAGTGCTATCGACAGGATAAATCGCTATCCAGTGGATAAATGCTAGCAAATCAAATTGAGTTATCCAGTGGATAGCGCCATCCACCTTTCAAACAACTGGGCCCAGTTGGATAATTTGTCTGTAGTATAAGTCATCTAGGTGTATAGTTTGTCTCAAGTAGAAATACTTCAGCCAATGCCCAGGCCTGCCTTAGTTCCAAACACTATCACCACATAGTGTTTAACTGAGGCTGGCATTACTGAAGGGATAGTGTAGTGTCAGTATTTCAGTACAACAATGACCTTTGACCTGTGTTTTGTACCTGCTGCTGTTATTTCAATAATTTGTACATGGCTGACCCATCAGTGGACAGGAGTAATTTACTCAAAGGTGTTTACTCAGTAGTGTCACTGTAATAACTGTTTGACTGCTAATGCCTTTCCTGATTCCCGTTTTCGTAACAGTAAAATGCAAAGATCAATATTTGTTGGACTCATCAACAAAATACAGCACTCAACTTCAAGTTTGTGCTGTTCCAGACATGTTGCATCAAAAGGCAACTTCTCTACACACACTGGGAAGAGAAGCTATTTCACTGTGCTTCCGACAGATGAACTAGCCCTTGGCTACAAACCCCAAATTGCTGGTAGAAAGTATCTCCCTGGATCATCCTCAGGGGGATTTCCTGAATATCTACCTGGACCAGAAATCGATTGTTCATTTCCACTCGCTTGCAAAGTCACCAGGCCTCAAGAGTTTGACATCAAGAGCTGGTCACACAACTGTCGGGATTTAATTGATGAAAAGCTTGCAGTATATGGTGCAATCCTCATCAGGTATCCATGGTTATACAAAGATGATTACAAAATCCATCCCACCATAGAGATCTTCCATTAAATTATGGAAGGCTAGGGGCTCAAGTACAAGTAACAGGTCACAGTTTGTTATGTGTTACAGATAGATACATAAATAAATAAATAAATAAATAAATAAATAAATAAATAAATAAATAAATAAATAATGTCTCCGGTCCTTATAACTATGAAACATAATTTAAGGTCTAAGGGGAAACTATATCTGGTTTATTTATCTATAACCGTTGTAAACACTGTATGTGACCTGTACATGGTACTTTAGCCCTGCTCTCCATGATATAATTTCCACCAACTCAAAATGCAAAACTGAACCAAGGTCCACTCGACTAGTGAATGTTCTTTCAGAGGGAAGAAGCATAAACAAAAAGACAAACCAGATGGGTGTGGGGGATAAGGGAAACAAAAGATGAATAGGTCATAGTAACAAACAGTAACAGTACAGAAATATCACAGTAACAAACAAAAAATTATGCCTGAGTATACCAATGTTATTATCAGTAATGACATACTAATGTTAATGTTAATAATGTTATTATCAGTAATGGGCATACTCAGAAAAAAGTGCTCCTAAAAGGAGTTAAGACCTATTACTATTACATTATTAATATTATATTATTATGTTATATTATATTATAAAATTGTTATGTTATTGATATATTATTATATTATAATTATTACCTATTATTATGATTATTATTATTAATTACTTGTTTGGATGCTGTACCGCTGAGCTACAGGAGACTCATGGGAGCTACGCCATTCAACTAGGTCCTGGTGACAAAAACCCTGCATACTGCTAAAGACTGAAATGTTGAAATCGCAGCAATCTTGCAATTATTTTATTTTACAAAATAAAGTACTCTTGCTTCACATTATATACACACCAAGATTGAATACCAAGAAAGAAAGAAAGAAAAGACAGACAGACAACCAGACAGAGAGAAAGAAAGAAAGAAATGCAAGTTCTCCCAACACTAGAGAACATTTCTTCCTGACATGCCATACATGTACTTTGTCCACCATGAATAACACATTGCCTATACCGTTCCATTATATAACAGGAATTTACCACTCCAGAACTTGGATGACTTTAAGAATTTTATTCAAGGACTTGATTATAAGTTTTTTGAACATGGAGTAACTGGTTACAGAACCCCTTTGGGGGCTCATGTGTTCACAGCCTCGGATGACCCCCCTGAGGTTACTATGGAACCTCACAATGAAGTGGCTTACTCCCCAGTGTTTCCCAAAAAGGTAATGTTTCTGTGATTGGTTATGTTCATGTATAGAGCTGTATATCTTCAGTGTTGCCTTGTGTACTGTTCTTGAATGGTATATTTTGTCTGTGGATAAAGTGTCATAATTTTCAAGGTAGAAGAGATACAGTACCTCTGATTGAAAATATATGTAATGTTTAAAAAACAAGCAGCGATGTTTTTAGACCCAATAGAACACATGCTGTGTGTTTTTTGAACAGCTTCAAAAACATTCCACAAAAAGCATGTCGCTCGGGAGTCTAAACAATGTTCAAACTGTGACAGGAAAATATTAGCATACAAGAAAAACAAGCTATGCCTTAATAGTATTCTTTACATAAAGAATACTAATGAGGAGTGTTTTATCAGCTGATAAAACACTGCATACTAATAAGGAGGAGGTTTATCGATATAAAGTCACTGCATGATGTGTTACTGACCATTTGATTGGTCAATGATCTTATGAATTATTAATGAGTTTTTGAATTGCATTTACTTAATCCCCCTTTTCATAGATCATAATGTTCTGTGTAAAAGAACCTGATCCATTCTCTGGTGGAGAAACTGTTCTTTTAAAGAACAAAGAGTTAGAAGTTTGAGGAAAAGCAAATTCTCTATCAGGCTTTCCTTCCGCACAAAGATGGCACAGGAAAGCTGCAGAAGAGCTGGCAGGACAGATTTTGGGTTGATGATCCTCAGGTCTGTGACCCCCCACCCCTCCCCACAGTCAAAAGGGTCCCAATTGCTTATAAATTTGCCTAGATAAGTGCAAGGATCATTAATATTTTTTTTAATTCCAGCTCAATTTGCCTTGTATTGACATGGATTGTCTTCATGTCACATCATAGCCATTGCACTTAATAGATCACATCACCACACGTTCAGAAATTTTATCAACATGCATTAAATGATGAAATTTTGAAATTATGGGAATCAGAGCTAAAAGCTATTATTTTTCATTCCATCTTGTATTAGATCTGGAGGCAATGAATCTGGTGGAAAGGTTTTTTTAATACAGATTCTTTACCACATCGACATACACTAATTTCTTGAAGGCCTTACAAATTCAGTTACTGGTACTTTATTTGGTTTTACTTGACACGAAGTGGAAAATATTCTGGAAACCAATGGATGGAGCTTCTCTTGGGACCAAGATAAAAATCTGCACTACTGGTACATTCATTCACCTGTCCTTTTTCACCCGCTGACTGGGGAGAAGATGTGGTTTAATCAAGTCACTAGCTTTCATGCAAGTTACTTCAGAGCTCTCCCTCCGTATGATAATAGCAGTATTGATAGTATTGCAGACAACCAATTCCCATTTCATTCCTACTATGGAGATGGGTCAGATATTGAACCTGAAGTCTTACAGCATATTCGAGCAGCTATGTGGTCATGTGCCATTGGGTTTCGTTGGAGGACATCTGATGTTGCAGTGATTGACAATTTACAGGTTTTGCATGGACGGATGGGATGGACTGGAGAGAGAACACTTGTAACAACATTGATTGATGAGTGACAGGTAAATAACAACTGCAAACAAATTATTTTGAAAGACCAAACATTTGCCAATGCAGTGGTATGTCTTTCTTACTATGGATGAGTCTCAGTAGAACTGTGCTGTTTTGCTGGAAGGGAACCTTATTTTCATGAATCACCAACAATGCACGATCGTATCTCCTCTGTGCATGTAAGACCTGTGCCCTTTCTGACGATGTCAATATTAAAGACTGCCCCCTTCTGTTGTCTAGAGGCCTAGGCATGTTTGGGCTCTGCTGCCTTACACCTGCAATGCAAGGTGCCAATGTGCTTGTAATTTTTATGAGAACCTAGGAAGTTGTCTGCAGTGGTTTACACTGCTGAAGTGATCCTAGACAACCTGCAATAAACATGTTTTAATTTTGCGTTCAAAACGTACTTAATTTTTGGACCGTTAAATGTAAAGAAAAGTGTCAAGACAAACTGAAGGGGCAAACTGATCTTTTGGGAAAACCTTAATCGACTTAAATGTTAGCATAAAATTCCACTAGAATATAAATAATATGAACTACAGTGAAGGTTTACAGGATTATCATTCTTCATCGGGCCTTGAACTGACTGGAGCCTAGTAACATCCGTCCAATCTCGGTTCTTGTTCAGAAGTTTGTGTATTATTATTGTTATTATTAATTTCTTTTTCTTATTATTATGGAATTGAAGTGTGATCACTGCAGTTAATGAAGCAATTTGAGCAGGTGCAAAGAAGCCTAAAAAAAATCCAGACTCGAATGGGATTCAAACCCATGACTATGTGAAAGTGCTGCACACCATTCTACCAGCTGAACTATCAAGCCAACTGGGGGATGGTCACTTGCGAGTTCGTGTTGCGTATCCTGTAATAGGTGAATACATGAGAATACACAAGATTTTCATATATTTGAACTGCAGATGTTGTTATTATTGACAGGTCATTGATGGTAATCTAAAGGTGACTATCCCAAAACTAAATGCAAGGAAATGCAAAGATTCTTGGGAATATTTATTTAATTAAGAACCACTTCAGTGAATCTACTTCAATATAATTATTAATGTGAAAAAAAAATTTTACCCTCTAATCAAGTGTTAAAAGCAAAGTTTTGAACTCCGTTAATAAGCTAATTAGTGCGCTTCAAATGAGGGCGGCAACATCAACCAGAACACCACAAAAGGACCGATTTGCGCAAAATCAATCACTCTGTACGCTGTGCACACTCTGCAAGTGCGTTTTACAATTTTGTACAATTATTTTCTCTGCAAAACAACAAAATGAGATGACCAAACTCAGCGCTTTGGGGAGAACATCAGCACATGATGCCGATTTTTCCATTGTCTCTCTGCCAAACTCGAACACCTTTTATACCAATTTTGTTCTTGGATAACAGACACATTTTACACATATTGAAAAAGTTAAAATAATTGCATGTGATTACAATAACGCAAATTTCCATTTTGAAGTGACTTTCTGGTGGCCATTGCCATCCTGGTTTCTAAAGTTGAACTTCCCTAACACTGCAGTAACCTGCTATGAAATGTTCACTGACAAGTAAACCCCAAAAAGCATGGTTTCAGTAAAAGTTTGTAAAAAATGACATGCAGAAATCGTGACGTTCTCAACAGAGAGGTAAGGAAAATCAAGCAAAAATAAAAATAATGTAGAGGGCCACAACTTTAACCTGAGTGCCTTTTTTCAAAGGATGCTGCTACAGCTATTGCTATCTTTTCTAATTTTACGTTTTGTAGGTTTACCAGTAATGCTACCACCACTCCTTTTGGAGGTGGAGTTCCAGCTGTAGGTCGTATGAAAAGAATACTGCTGCATCCAATTGCTCCTCCTAAAGAAAAAGAAAACATTTAATGAAACAGTTTTCCCGAATGGACTAACATGGTCATTGGGGCAGCTGCTGAGAACACCACACCACAGGAAGACTTGTGGCTAAGTTGCTAGGGCAGTGGACTTGTCACTGGGATTGAAGCCACTGTTAAAAGTCACCTGCCTCTCACCTCAACACTTTGGGTGGTTGGTTTTTCAGGAGGGTGAACTCCCCAAAACAGACTTGTAAGCAAATTGTCAACCTCTGTGAGATGTTTACCCCAATGGGATAAGTTTGTCCAAACAAATGAAAACAGGCTTGGGGATAAAATTGTAACACTGCACATGAGAAATCTTTTAGGTCAGCAGTGTGCGGCTCTTGCCTGTCGTTCTCACATCAAGCTATGTAATTGTTACATTACATCAAGTTCTACTCCCTTCAAATAATTATATCAAGAGTAGTGTAGTGGGTAAGGTTGTGACTAGTATTGAGCAATATGATGAAGTTAGTTGCTGCAAATCACTATCATGAGGTCATGTGTGTTCTTGTTTGAGCCCTGGTGCTGCTTAATCCCTCGTAATACTCGCTGAAGCTGAAGATTGTTGGAAAGGGATCACCTTAACCCATATCTACTTGAGTGGACCCCAGGGAGAGAGAGACCTTGATAGACATGTAATGCAGATGGTCCACCAACTTCCAATTCATTCTATGAGTAAGAGGCAATAAAAGAAGGTTGAAGCAGAGTGCAAGGCATGTTTCTAGTGACAGAATGAAGCATGGAATGAGATAATTGGTTTTGGTACATTCTGGGGAGCTGAATCCTGGGGAGCTGGATCCAGGAGGAAAATTGAAGAAAAGGACCAGAATGCTGCCCAACCATCTGAAAGGAGCAAGGAAGAAAACAATTCAAAATATACTAACAGGCACTTTTATCACCCAGACAAACATAGGAACGTTTGCATGTTGGATTCCTTCACCTTGAGATTATCAGGGAGAAAATCCACCAGCTCGGTAATTATTTGCCCCTCATTATTTTTGTGCAACGAGGGAGTAGCCCATGCCAAGGCCAGTGCTGAAATAGCAGGGATTGAAGACACAAGAATGCTCACAACACTCAATGAATGCAAAGACGTCAGCAACAATGGGGTTGAAAAAACCAATAACGCCTGCGTCGAAAGTCTACAAAACGTAGACACAGGAAGCAACTGAGATTATAGCTAATAAGCTCTGCTGAAGATGTCAAGTTTGTGCTGGAAAAGGTGCTGTCTAATGACCCTGTATGGCAACGAGAATGTTAGACAAAAGATCCGTTGAGGTTCAAAACATAGCTTGAGTCAACGTAGTGTCAGTAGCGCTGGATGAAGCAAGGCTTCTGCTTGGCAAACAAGCCATAAAGAAAAAGGAATTTACCCTTAATCCTTTCAGCCCCAAGGGCTACCCCAGTGACGAGTAAAATCGTCTGGCGTTAGACAGAGTAAAATCTCTAAAGTGGCCATCGGGTGTTAAAGGGTTAAGTCACTATTGGGAGGGAAGGGTTAAGGAGAATATGCTGTTGATGCCACAATCCACTGCATAGTAACAAAACATACCTTTTGTATGACAAAATAAACTTATTGTTGTTTTAGCAGTTTCTTTTCCTTACCAGTGTGAAGAACAGTTTCTGACTGATGATGACAGGCTCCAAACTCCTGTTTTTCTGGAACGACTACCCAGCCTAATCCATAGCCACCATCTTTGTGTCCTTGGCCTTCTGTGTTAGCCGCAATTTTCCACAAGTCAGTGACAGTTTCGTGCCGAAGAAATCCAGGAAGACACCCTACAAACCAGATAATTTTATGTCCATTCAATACTTCACCAAAAGGATCTGCTTCGATGTTTCTCAGGTCTGTCATTAAAGGCCATAACACATAACACCTGTTATGGCTGAGTGCACTCGATTTTACATGTGAAGATATCGATTGGTGTCACGACACATTAGCTAGGTCATTACATCACTTTCATGACATTTTCACCAAAATCTCTAATTCGTTTGACTGTTTTCAAACCATCACTGCCGGTAGGCAATGACTTCCCAGGTAAAAAAAAAACATCTACAAAAAATTGGAGGTGGGGGTGGGGGGGTGGGCTGAGCAGACTACTTTTGGAGATTTCATTCATATCTTCATTTGCCCTTGGGTTTTAGAGAGGTGAAGGAGGCTAATATCCCTGAGCATTAATTTTATCCACCTAATTGAAACTATCTCTGTGACTCTTTGCTGAGGCAGTTGTAATATCATCCTTGTTTGTGATGGCAAGAAAGTCTTACCATTTGCAGTTGTCAAAGCAAAGGCAGCACCTCAGTTATTTTATGACCCTGACCATTGGTCTGGATGGGATTTGAAATCACGTGACCCCTCCTGAGTAGATGGGAGAAGCATTTGTCATTCTTGACAATTTAAAGAAAGTATGCAGAAAACACTGACTTTTGGGAAGGATATCATAAGGCTTGTGCTCAACCTTCCAGTAAAGAAATTTGATGCCATACAAGCACAGAAAGCATATTAATTTAGTGTATAGTCAACAAAATGTTGACAGGTTTATATGGAAATTAAATAATGTCAAACCTGTTGTATCGCTTGCATCCCCTATCTGCCGGGCATAAAGTAGACAATTTCCGAACTGAACCAGATCCCCTACTGTGGACAGGAACCCTCCTCCACCCCACTTATAGGAGTTATCAACATATGGTGCATTTACAAGGTGGCCCTTCTTGTTTCGTTCATAAAATCTGAAGGATGAAAAAACCTTACTTTAGATGTGAAACAGAGAGGCAAAGCCTCTGAGGATGTATTAGTTAGCAATACCTAGGTCCCCTGTAAAGACAGATCTGCAATGCCAAAATGAAGGTATATGCAGTTGGGCACGTCCAATTAACCATTAAGGTGTGGTATTGCCAGAAGACCTCAAATCTCCTGGCACCTCATTAAAAAACAAAAGATCACATCCTATTATCCCTCATTCTTTGAAAAATGACTCAATTTTCCACAATTTTGTACCTAGGTGTAGGTCACAATAATCATGCAATACCTTTAAGTTATATTACTTGACAGCTTAATAGTCCTTAATTATAATTTTGTTGTAAAAGGTAAAAAAAACCCTCATGCTAGGGGTTCTCAGATTACACATCACTTTAGAAGCAGCTAACAATGATGCCTTGCAGTGTGTTTCACAGAAAAAGGAGGTCACAACGATGGCTGAACAAATACCATTGGTTGTAACTGAATATTCCCTAGTGTTTACTTTTATTCAATAGATGCTTTTATTACCACCTGCTCCAATCTACAATTGTCAAATTCCATTCCTTAATTAACAAATTAAAGGAATACAAAATTGAGTACGAAGGGTGGAAACTGTGTGTACTTAATTTGTTAAACAAATACTAACTAGTTTTTCAAATAAATAAATAAACAAACACTTTACCTCTAACTTGGGTTTGGGTTACAACAATAACATTGCCACTCATTTGTAATAAAATTATGGCATACAGCAGGAGAGTTAATCACTATTTTTCCCATTTGAAAAATCACTTCAGCTGCAAAATGATCCTCTTACATGTACAGTCATGTGAAAAGCATTTTGACCATTCAGGCAGCTTTGACATCACTATCTACCCTAGGATGCAGACCTGTATAAAATACACTTAAAACAAACTGCATCATAAAAAGTGCTTTAATTTGTGTTTTTTTCCCAAATGTTTCTTTCACAAAACCCACTCACTTGAAAAGCCTCACTTGTTCATTTTGTGAAAACAAACTCACACATAAACACCATCTGTCTGCACTTCCCACAAAGAAATCTACCTATATTCTGGTCAATAAAATCAGTATTGCCTTACCTTGCCCTGTTATGAATGATCTTTTCATTAGAATCGGCACATGTATTTTCCATGCCAAGATCTTTGCACAGTTTTTTCATAACAGCAAGAAAGTCTTGATTGGCTGCATGCTCTATCACAGCACTAATCAATGTCCATCCATGTGTGGTGTAGAAATAATTTTTGCCAGGTGCTGACAGTAAGGGGTCATCTTTAAATAGTGAAAGGGCATCTGCAACTGTCTTGTAATGCTCCTGGGTGAAGAAGGATTATTAAAACAAGTGTTTACAATATTCAAGTTTTAGTTATGCAATTACATAAATACCCAGTACTAATCACAGCATAATTTTCAATCAGACCACTAAAAATTAAATTGGCTACTAATGTTTTTGACATTGTCACTGTGCCGAGCTAAACCGCCATTACATGATAGCAAGATGACGTGTTGGCCTTTTCTCCTAATCCACAGATATACCAGTGGGAAAAACAGTTGAATGCAAGACCATTTTAAATGCAGGATCTATCACACAAGAAAGCATGTGGTTTGTATACAAAGGATTCCTGTGCAATATTTTGTTTTACATAATTATTGTATCTTACAGACCAGCAGTGGGCATTGTGTGATCATTTTTCGTTCACAAGCCTCTGCATTATTTTGTGCCTTGTCAAACTCAAGTTATTCTTTGATTAAAATTTTAATTTTTGATGCGTGGAAATGAAGAGTCCTGAACCCCAGACCAAGTTTCCACCAGTAAGAAAACAAGTAGTTTCTAAGCAATCCCACATAGAATTTTCTTCTCTATTTTTCAAGGAAATAAACCCATCTCATACAACATGACTGTCCTTTTCTTAATGCCAGTTGAAGGGCTCCAAGCAAAAACAACATAAATGAGGCATGGTTTTTAGGTCATTGCAAAATCATGGCCCATTTCACTGAGTCAATTGTAGCATTTTTGCTGTGAGCCCTTCTATTGTTTTTAGCAGATTAAAAGAGCTATCAGTCATTTTATTTTATGACATAATATTAGGACTTGGGGACACTGCTTAATTTGAGTATCAAGAAGGGATGGAGAAGGAAGGTTCAGTTTACAAGACAACAAAATGTTCAATGATTCAGATAATCTTTGAAATAATCATACAAAAATTGACATAGATAAAAGCAAAGTGAATCATGCATAATTATTCAAACCAGGTAATTACAAATTTTTGATGCTTTGACCAACTGCTGCTATGATAATTCCATTTGATTAATGGGGCTGTGTAATGCCAGTGCAGTCCATTTTTTTTAAATTTCAGTTACTTGCCCTTCTCGCTGTACAGGTTAACATTAACCAACCTTTATTAAGAACTCTTTGCATAAGAATTGACTCTCTGTGTCTAGAAATAAAATCACAAATAAATCAGACAAGTAAAACTGTGAAAAACAAAACAAATTTCCTTTCATTTTTCTTGAAATTTCACTTCATTTCTTTCAAAACAAATTTCATGGGAAGCTATTTGATTACTTGTTTCAGACAATTTATTAACTGATAATAATTGCATCCCATCTGGGGACAACTGACTGTTGTTTGCAGAGAAAATGTTGCCATTCAGCCATCAAAAGAGTTAGCTGGCTGGTGACGGTTGAAGAGTAAGCCATTTCTGAGTTCACTTCCATTTCTTTTTCAAAGTGATCGAGTCCTACGAAGTCGTTCTTATGAAAATTCACTTTTCATTCATTTGAAATATAGAACTAATTACCATCACAACAACTTATTTTGCACTTTGAATTGCTTTCAAAAAGATGCTGAAGTGAACTTGGAATGGCCTTCTGTAGGCACCGGAATATGACTGATAGGACTCAAAAAGAGAATTTTGAAAATTAGAACCTAAATTTTCATATGTGGGATGAGTTAACAAGACATCACGAAGGTTACAGTTGCCAACACTAACAAGAAGCAGCTGAATTGAACAAGGTGAAATAACGGTCATACCACAGGCATCCCATGCAACCATTACAGGTATTGTATTCTCACTGTTCACGAGTTTAGCAAGCGGGAATTTAAACTTAAGATAAACCTGTTCTACAAAAATTGGGAACCAAACACAAACAATAATCTTTGCAGCTTGAACAAATGGTGTTAAAAAACCTCACCCTTTTGCTCTGGGACTTGATCATTAAATTTACTATTGTTGCTCTGTTGAGAAAAAAAATCAGTTATAACAGATGATTGACTGATTGATAAGTAAAGTAAAAGTAAATAACTTTATTTAACGAGGGTAAAGACATTGATTACTGGTCACCCAGTAGTTTTCATAATGGCCCTCCTAAAAAATTGATAAATTGATTTATTGTGGCAAGATACAGTGACACGGTGTAAGCAAAATTACTGCTATAAGTAATAAACTGAGAAACTGTTCTGAGTACAAAAGCAGGACAGAATACCATAATAACAATCATTAACTATAAGGAATCATGGCTGCTGTTACTTTGCAAGTTTGTGAATTCACAAACACAGCAACAACAATAATAATTCTAATAACTAAAGTTTTTGATAGGAAATTAAGGATAAAAAGGTTTCAATAGCTCCATGCCATCATTTTCAAATTCAAATAGGCAAATTTTGAATTCGTTATATAGTAAAAGTACATGTGAAAGTCTTATGCATATGATTAAAGAGAAGTACAAAGCAACGTGCCGGGAATGTCAAGTGTCAAATAAAAAGTTTTGCTCAAATGTCATCGGACTGAGTGTTAAGTGTAGGTTTTTTTGTCTTTAATGTAGAGCATTGCATAAATTAAATCCTCAAGAAATGCTGTGGGAAGCTGGATTGTTTAATTTATGAAATGCTCTACATTAAAGACAAAAAAACTGCCTTTAACACTCAATCTGATTACATTAGAGCAAAATGTTTTATTTGACACTTGACATTCCCTGCACATTGCTTTGTACAATCATATGCATAAGACTTTCGCACATACTTTTACTATATAACAAACTCACAAAATTTGCTTATTTGAATTTGAAAATGATGGCATGGAGCTATCAAAATGTCGGTCTTTAATATCGCTTATTTTCATCCTTAATAATAATAATAATAATAATAATAATAATAATACAATTTATTTACTATGAAGGACAGTGTACCCTCACTTATGCCCAAATCTAAATCAAATGAAAGGACAATGGCAGTGACTGTGGAGGTGATGCTGAAGACTGTGGCTTGGTCAAGTCATATTAAGTTGTTATAAACCAAACTTGCCCAGGAAGGTAATGATTTTCACTTCAGATAGAAGGTCATTACTAAAAATGTTGCTTTTCTAGAAAGTGAGGCAGGCATGCACAGGAAATAGTCTGAGTTCTCCTAACAGGAGTCAAACCTACAACTTCGTTTCCAATCACTAATTTGGACGCCGTAACACCGAGCTACAGGGAACTCATGGGAGCAATGCCAGTTAACTAGGTTCATGCAGGGACAATCATCCTGCATACTGCTGGGATTTGAATGTCAATGAGTGATACTGTATGGTTGAAAGAAATGAAATGTTCAGTCTTAAGCCAGGTGAATAGTGAGAATGGTGCTTTTTCTAGAAAGTTACAGATGCATACTGTGTAAAAAAAAATCTACTAACAGAAGCTGAACCTATGATCTTCTGATTGCTACACATGTAGTTTGGATGCTCTACTACTGAGTTACAGGAGACGAGTGGGAGCTGGGCCATTAAACTAGGCTCAGGACAATCATCCTGTGTACTGAAAGCATGTCCATGTGTGAAGTAGTAGAAAGAAATGACATGATGAGTTTTCAGCCTGGTGAACATCAAGATTATTACTTTATAGCACAGTTTATTCTGCTTGTCTCTCAGAAAACATATATTTTACCATATTTTTCATATCTGTTCGCCCTATATGTGCTGGATTTTTATCATAATGTCTTATGCCACCAAGATGGGAGAGGAGATGCCTCGTTGTGAGGGTTACTGGAGCCCCATCAAAGGTCTTTTCAGGAAATGAAGCCACATATGTCTGAATTGGAGCATCAAGGTCCAGCTTGCCTTGTTCCCAGAGTTTAGCTGATGACAAAGAAAAAGAGATCTAGCTATCTCTTGATTGAATCATGTAAAACAAATGATTAATTTATTTATTTTTGTTACGAGTTCTTTGGTCACTGAAATGAGGCTGCATGTATAAAATATAAACCACTGACAACACTTTAGAATCCCCAGAACAAAAGGGACAAAGAACAATAACATTGATAGCTCCTAATCTACCCTAAAGGCAAAACCTGTGGGTCTGTTTGTTGTAAAATATCCTGAGTGCCAAAAAAATTTAAATATTGTGCCCTAAAATGTAAGCTACACCTGATAAAAACTTCAATTACCAGGGGTAATACCATTTTTACATTATCTTCTCTGCGCAATTTCCCACTCCAATGCATGCACCGTTCTGCAGTCTCTTTGCTCATTAAAAGAGTCAGACCAAACAGTCACTTCCCAATCAGTAAACAAACCTGCAGCTGTAGCAGTCAGGGGTTTACTAATGCTTGCAATTCTCATGACAGTTTTAGAAGAACACAACACTCTGTTCTCTAGATCTGCAAATCCAAATCCTTCACTCCACACAGTCTCTCCATCTACACTTACAGCAACACAAACTCCAGGACAGCCAGACTCTTCTTTCATACACTGAATAAGGTACCTGGACTCATCTATAGCAGACTGCAGGTTCCAACAAGAACCCTGAGGACTCCTTGACTTTTCCCCCCACTGGTCAAATAGTCAAGGAACTGTTGTATAAGTAAAGTTGGTCAGATGAAAGCAGCCCAAGATAAAACAGACACTATGCCTACTTACTGCTTCCCTGGGGGAGGGGAGCAGTGACCCCCTTATGAGAGGTGCTAACACTTTTTTCACCATTTACATATCACTACGATTGCTGGCAAAGAAATAAAGTTAGTCTACATGCTAGGTCATCGCTGCCATGTTGCTGGAATCAGCAGCATTTGTTCATCCCTTCACCATTGTTATCTGCGTCTCTAGAGATTGATCGCAAGCCACCAACTGCAAGTTTTGCAGAAGAGTGTGATAAGTGCTAAATATTCAAATAGCAATTTTATGGTTTTTTCTTTGATACCATGAGTTTGTGGACATC
Organism: Astreopora myriophthalma; assembly: GCA_014634185.1. Classification (NCBI taxonomy): domain Eukaryota; kingdom Metazoa; phylum Cnidaria; class Anthozoa; order Scleractinia; family Acroporidae; genus Astreopora; species Astreopora myriophthalma. The sequence continues at coordinate 330,836 of BLFK01001016.1, read as the reverse complement.
CGCCAAGTGATCCACGGGTAATCTGGTGCCATTCTGTCCGCTTTTTCACAAGATATCCTCAACCAAAGACCTATATCTGTCTTCGGTTTAGGACATCTCGCGAAATTTCAAATAATGCACAGAATGGCACCAGATTACCAAAGAAAGATCACAGAGACAAAAGACAAGTAAGTGCAACATTAGAGCTTATTTCTTTTATTAATCGTTGTGTTCTGATTTGTATCGCCCAAAAGTCGCCATACAAGCTCAGTAAATTCAAAACACATCACCGAGCAGAACACAGAGGTTTATTGGGCCACCTGTGAGTGATCGACTGGAGAAATTATTACTCCGGGCGATTACTTGGCGTTTAAGTAAGTTTTCCGGCCCGACAAGTCTCCGCATCCCCAGCCTTTCACTGGAGAGTTTCCCTCAGGATCGACCAAAAATGCAGCAAAAGGATACAGGGGTCAACGGAGACGGCGTGGGGTGTTTTTTTGGTTTGTTTCTGTCGCATTCGCTTTTGGCCCGTACCTTCTCCTTTGAAGTTACGTAAATACCCGAAAATCCTGCTAGCCCAACACATCCGAGAAGAAAAGCAGCCAGAGACAATTTTTCTCCCCTCGAAATACGCCTTGAGTTAGCAAAGGTACTCATATTCCTCACTATAAGTAACTTATTGCGTTCTTTAAAAGACTGAAAGTGCCGCACAAAAGCCGCCATGTTGTCGGCCACGCAAAAGTTGGGACATACCAGGACCACTCGGCCGTGGATCCTTTGCGTGTACTCATCACCAGGCGCCCCGAGTGCAACCGCCATTTTCGAAAAGCCAGGTTGTGAGCCCCGCGGCTTCGGAGAGAGAATTTGGAAGGTTGATATGCGAGTTTCAGAGCCTGCTGGCTTCGCTTAGCCAGCTGGAGAGGCTTGACTTGTTTCAAGGGTTTCGAGCAACTCCTATTCTATGCGTCTGGTGTGTTTATGTGCCGATTGGATTGGGTTTTCGAGAAAGAAATGAAATCGGTTGAAGCTAAGTTGACGGTGCCAGCCTCCTTCCTTTCCATTTTACTTGTATGGAGGGTGAAGTGGACTTTATTTTCCCAAACTCAGTGTAAGCATTCAGGACAACTACTATTGGCCATATGGTAAGTTTCATCGATTTTTATTCACAATTTCTTACAAACTTCGCCTCATATGTGTCCTTTACTCTGCATTGAGCCTGCGTGACCTGGGTTGAGCCTGGTGCTTTACTCTGCATTGAGCCTGGGTGACCTGGGTTCAGTAGAGTACGTAAAAGCAGACTCCACTCGCAGGGTACTTTATTCCATGCTAAAACCTTGAGTTAATTTGTCCTGATAACGCTCCCATGCCAAAAGGAAGTAAACAGACATTGAAATCGAGAGGCGCGAGAAATAAACTCCAGGATAATCTTCTGTCCAGGAACTACCTTGTGGTTTCGGGGTATTTCTTAGGACAATGATTGAGACAAACAATACACAACATCAAGTGAAGCTATGATTCTCGCAGTTATGAACGCAATTTGAGCATTTGCGTAAAGAAGCCTGAAGAAATT
>BLFK01001016.1:320414-329277 GCA_014634185.1 Astreopora myriophthalma | reverse complement strand
CACCGAGCAGAACACAGAGGTTTATTGGGCCACCTGTGAGTGATCGACTGGAGAAATTATTACTCCGGGCGATTACTTGGCGTTTAAGTAAGTTTTCCGGCCCGACAAGTCTCCGCATCCCCAGCCTTTCACTGGAGAGTTTCCCTCAGGATCGACCAAAAATGCAGCAAAAGGATACAGGGGTCAACGGAGACGGCGTGGGGTGTTTTTTTGGTTTGTTTCTGTCGCATTCGCTTTTGGCCCGCACCTTCTCCTTTGAAGTTACGTAAATACCCGAAAATCCTGCTAGCCCAACACATCCGAGAAGAAAAGCAGCCAGAGACAATTTTTCTCCCCTCGAAATACGCCTTGAGTTAGCAAAGGTACTCATATTCCTCACTATAAGTAACTTATTGCGTTCTTTAAAAGACTGAAAGTGCCGCACAAAAGCCGCCATGTTGTCGGCCACGCAAAAGTTTGGGACATACCAGGACCACTCGGCCGTGGATCCTTTGCGCGTACTCATCACCAGGCGCCCCGAGTGCAACCGCCATTTTCGAAAAGCCAGGTTGTGAGCCCCGCGGCTTCGGAGAGAGAATTTGGAAGGTTGATGTGCGAGTTTCAGAGCCTGCTGGCTTCGCTTAGCCAGCTGGAGAGGCTTGACTTGTTTCAAGGGTTTCGAGCAACTCCTATTCTATGCGTCTGGTGTGTTTATGTGCCGATTGGATTGGGTTTTCGAGAAAGAAATGAGATCGGTTGAAGCTAAGTTGACGGTGCCAGCCTCCTTCCTTTCCATTTTACTTGTATGGAGGGTGAAGTGGACTTTATTTTCCCAAACTCAGTATAAGCATTAAGGACAACTACTATTGGCCATATGGTAAGTTTCATCGATTTTTATTCACAATTTCTTACAAATTTCCAGACTTGAACTTCGCCTCATACGTGTCCTTTACTCTGCATTGAGCCTGGGTGACCTGGGTTGAGCCTGGTGCTTTACTCTGCATTGAGCCTGGGTGACCTGGGTTCAGTAGAGTACGTAAAAGCAGACTCCACTCGCAGGGTACTTTATTCCATGCTAAAACCTTGAGTTAATTTGTCCTGATAACGCTCCCATGCCAAAAGGAAGTAAACAGACATTGAAATCGAGAGGCGCGAGAAATGAAACTCCAGGATAATCTTCTGTCCAGGGACTACCTTGTGGTTTCGGAGTATTTCTTAGGACAATGATTGAGACAAACAATACACAACATCAAGTGAAGCTATGATTCTCGCAGTTATGAACGCAATTTGAGCATTTGCGTAAAGAAGCCTGAAGAAATTCACAACATCTCAACGAGGATCAAAATGCACCAATTACAGACGATATAAAGCTTATCGTTGGTAGTGGGAACAACGTGGTCTACATATCTCCGGCAAGGTGCAACACTACTAGTTGTAAACACTATAAGCCAATTTATCATCCAGCCGAATGCAAAAAACTTCAACTCATTGGAAACAAGTTTCATTTGATCATTCCGTGTCATAGGGTACAGAAAAATGTAGACTACTCTTTATCTTTAACTTGTAAACTACTCTTTTATCTGGTATCCGTCTGTTAACAACTGAAAATTTTACGAGACATGAAAATCTTAGCATGTAGGCAAACATGTAGAAAAACAAGCATGTAGGCGAAACGACCGGTTTCCTTCTCATGTCATTCCTGTCACACGTCACCTTCGTTCCGATTGACTCCGTTCATCTCGTGGGACGGGCTGGTCACAAAATGAAATGTCGCTTGACGTAAGTCACCGATCTAATCTAATCCTCATAGTAAGCCAAGTTGTCAGCAAAGTTGAAGGTGCTGTTAATATCTGAGGTTTTCTTGGAGAACTCGTCCGACGCATTTTCTTTCTTGCGAACTGAATATGGAGTCGGTGGCACACTTTTGTCTCGCTTTTTCCTGGCTCCGATATTTCTGAACGAAAATGTGCGACGGAAAATTACAGATTTCATCGCGAAGTGACGCCGGTTGCCGGCGTCTTCTGAATCCTTGCCCTCAATACTGTTCGTGTTATATTCTTCTGAATAATTGATGTTTGAATGATTGATGGTATTTGGTGGCAGTTCTCGAGGTTGTCCATTCACAACAAGATCGATCATGTACATCCAACGGTATCTTTGTAAAACTGAATCGCATTTCAGCGTGTAAATTCCTCGTTCAGTGATTAATTTAAAACGAAAACTGTACATTCGTCTCTTGGCCAGTACGCATCTTGATCCTGGAGTAAGCTCGATTAACTGTATAAAATTGCCGTTCTGTTCGTGCGTTTCATGCGAGTGAAAATATACCCCTGTTACATTCAACGACGCCCAGTATAGACGCCATTTGCCTGTCAGATCTTCCTTCTTCAAGAAATCGGCATAGTAGGTGTCGTTTTCGCCCATGATGTCCGTAAATGACTCGTTGTCCGGCGAGATGTTAATCCACCTGCAATTGTCGCAGTTGATTGCCTTCAGCACCTTTGCCTTAAAACTATGTTGACATGGCAGATGTTTTTCAGTTTTGCTTTCTGCATAACTCGAGTGACTAGAATATTTTTCGTGATAAGATGTGCCACTGAAAGTAAACGAAATTCAATGAGGCCATGTCACTGCTGTGGCCTTGATTTGTTGTCCATGAAATCATCAAGTTCATATCTATCGGCGCTATCAAAGGCGGTAATCATTAAATATGTGCAGGATCGTTAAATAGTGGCAAAATAATCAAACTTTCAAGATTGGCAAAGAAAGCAAAAACAACCACAAGCGGCGATACACGTGGAAATGTAAAATACACATTACGGCGTGACAGAAACTTCATTTGCATAATATCGGTTTTATATCGTTTTGTTCGTGGACTGGACTGCTGCATGAAAAAAAAAATTAAAAATGGCCAGTTACTTTACTTGGAATAAAAACGAATAAAAGGAACACTGCGAAATGGAATAAAAGGAAGACTGCGATTTCAAAAAATCATGGCAAAAGCAACGTATGTCGTGAAAACTTTATCTTACTAAACTTGACATTTCGTGTGCTTCAACATGCAACTTCAGAGGTGGCCATTTAGCTAAATTAAAAATAAATTTTTAAAACATAAAAAGATCGCATAAAAGTGAGAGACTATGATTTCATACGTGAACTCCCGTTTGAGATAGGCGAACACCAACAAAAGCAAGTAAAGCAACAGTTTCTCAATGCCAACTTTTCAACAATGCGAATCTGCCGTCATTTTGACACACCAATCACCTTAGTCTTCTCTTGGTCAACTCGGTGAACAAAGGAAGGGTACACGTGAGGTTTTAGTTCAGAAACGCGTGATTTGAAAGCAATATATATTTTTTCTGAATCTACGTCATAGAAATGCAATGTGAACTCTCCGGTCCTCTTAAGACGAACTGACATCATATATTTGGATTTTGCAAAGGCATTTGACTCAGTTTGCCCCGCTAAGCTGGTGTCTAAATTAAACACGTATGGTATTGGGGATCCTTTGCTCTCATGGTTCCATTCCTATCTTGTTGGAAGAGAACAGAGAATCGTGGGAAATGGAACTTGTTCTACATGGACTGAAGTAGGGTCTGGTGTCCCGCAAGGGTCAATACTTGGATCGATATTATTCTTATTATATGTTGACGATATGCCAAATGCAGTTTCTAGCGCAATTGCAATGTTTGCTGATGATTCAAAGTGCTATAAGATCATAGGGCAAGAGTCTGATTTTGTTAATTTGCAACATGATCTAGATGCACTTTTAGTTCGGTCCTTGCGCAATGAACTGGCTCAATATAATACAGTCTACACGAGTGAAATTCAGAAAACACAAGTGCTGCCAGCTTTGAGCATAGAAACGACAGCTCATCCGTGTTAACAATTATGAATTTGGGTGTTTTACCGTGACTTTCAGGGAACATCACTATGCACTTTTCAGGCTAGAAACTTGTCAGAAACTGCAGTCCTCGAAGATAGCTCCTTGCAGCTCATAAATAAACCAAGCAGAATTGGGTGTTTTTCATACTTTTTCCGCCAACTATTGGCACTAATCGATCCGCAGTCAGTTGAATGATTATTCTGGAAGGTTATGTAGAGTTACGACGTTAATTAAATCACGTGCCTTTCAGTTCAAGAAGTGGCTGCAGAATTCCTAAGTGTCACTTCCACCGCCGTGAAGAAGCTCACCAAAAAAGTGAGCCGGTTCTAATTGATCGAAAAAGTAGGTGCGGCTGCAATTTTTGGCAACCAGGAAGAGCCAGGGTGAGCTGGGGGCAGGGAACCGGTTGAACTGTTCCGCTACGTTCTCAGATGTAACTTTCTCTGGTAGTACGAAGTGAGTTACTAACGCGATATCAGGGACAAAAGGTCTAAAATTAGCTAAGTACAGAACAGTAAGCTAAATGTCTTTGTATTTTCAACATCTGTTGAACAAGCAAGGACTCATTAACTGGAAAATTGCCACTTTAAGCTGGCACCTACTTCTGGTAAGTATTCGTAGAGTTTACCAAAGGAAGTTCTATCCTTGAGAGCCTCGGTTTGGTATTCATTTCTTAAGCAGAATTGACACTTTGTGTCGGCTTGAAAGAGTACAGAACGAAACTTGCCATAAATATACGTCAACAGACAACTAAAATTAAACAGTCTGACACAAACCAGTCTAAATGCCTACTGATATGTGACCATGCAAACCCGCAGCTGTCATCTCATTAATTTAAGACATGTTCATCAATTATTACTTGTATTTTCCTTCATAAAGCTACAGAGTTATTTGTACGTGTTTCTCATTTAACGTGGGATTTCCTTTGTAAGTTCCTGGTGATAGAATCAATGATGAACACGTCTCAGGCAGGGGGTCCTGGCAATCCATCTTCGGTCGCTGCTGGACGTAGACTCAATCACGCACAACATAGTCAGTGATTCCGACGCTCTAATCCATTCCTTATGCGACTTTTGCGATCAATTGTTAAAAAAAAAAATTTGCAGGTCCAGGCGAAGTCATTCAGTCACTCCTGGGACAAAAGTTCAAAGTACAAACCGTCGATATTGACCGCTTGACTTGATTTACATCGGCAGTTGGTGTGAAACTACTTTTCAGTCCGTCGAGACGAAGCCATGGAGCAGGGAACTCCAGTACCGAAGGAAATGCTGAACGACTCGTTCAATGTGACTGTTCCTACTAGTGGAAGCAGAACAGGCAGATACATCTCCGAACCGTTTAGTATGACTGTCGTGAGACTTACCCTCTTTGGCGTGCTATTTCTTGCCGCTTTGATTGGTAATTTTTTTGTGTTCACTGCCTCGGTTCGCAATCGTCGACTTCGTACATTTAGCTACTGTCTCATAATGAATCTTGCGGTAAGTGATTTCATAAGCATCCTGGGAGTGCCGTTTCTGCTTGTAAACGAACAGCTCCAGTCAACTTGGATTTATGGCTCATTTCTGTGCCGTTTTATTAACCCTACACAAGTGGTCTGCGGATTAGTAACTACAAACGTTCACGTTGCTATAGCAATTGAACGATATTTTTCCATCGTTCGACCATTTCGCTATACTCCTTGTGGATGCCACTCGCATAAGGGATTGGTGGTCATCTCCTTGATATGGTTAGTGGCACTCCTCTGTTCTGTCCCGGCGTACATCTTCAGAGAACTTTACACTGTCGTTTCTAAGTCAGGTGTGGCACTGGAATTTTGTATGGAGAGGTTTCCACCCATGGGGGAACATAAGTATGGCTGGCGTCATGTCTATTCTGTGTTTCTTTTCACTATCAATTACCTGCTCCCTATTTCTGTTTCAACGGTGTTCTACGGTACCATGGTCCTTTCCTTGAAGAAAACTGAGCTGAAGCGTAAAAAATCGGGACGAAAGATAAGTCAGAGTTTCTGCAGTGAACGAAAGGTTAACAACTGTACCACTTATCTAGAAAGACGCTTTATCTCTATGGCAATTATTATTGTTGTGATATTTTTCTTTTGCTATCTTCCTTACCAATTTGTTTTTCTTCTCAGCGAGTTTAACTACGGGGTTAACTGGCCTTACTTTCGTATTCTTTTAACCGTCGTTTATTTTGTAACATGGGTGCCAAATGCAATGAACCCAATTTGCTATGGTGCTATGGACCAGCGCTATGCAAGAGCATTCAAAAGAATTTGCATTTCCTTTCGAGAAACGTCCGTCACAGGGAGTCAGGCAGGATCTTTATCGAAAGGTCAATCTCGTCGGCTAACGGCAGAAGATGAGGTTTAAGTTGGAAGGTCTCACCGCTATGTGCAAGTTGTTGTTGTTGTTGTTTTTTTTTTTATAAAATACCATCTTTACAGTGATAAGAGACAATTGTGATCGCAACATTCTGACGTTTAAGCTCTCCAGAAACAACAGTCAAACTCCGTATTTTTTGTTTTAGTATGATTCACTTTTCATGCTAGCTAGTGCTGCCTTTTTCTGTTAAGTCAGTTTTGGTTTTCAAGCCCTAAAAAGGACGATTTTCTTCACAGCAGCACGTGTTTTACATCAACTTGCCAGCCGTTATAATCGATTAAGGGAGCTAATATCACCGTTACACATCTGTAATCTCGTTTCCCTGAGTTTGGTGAAATATTGTTCTACCTTTTACATTGTGCCTTGTAATCTATTTAAAACTTATTTATTGTGTTGTGTGAAGCGGGTTTTATCCTTTCGTGATGACTTAACATTCCGTGATAAATCTATGAAAAGAATAAGTAAAGAAAAGATAGCATATCTAGCTTTGCAAAGGAAAATCTACCGGCTTATGTCATTGCTTTATATCTACAGTCGGTAATTATTTGTAATTGAAACCGTGAAACCTTAGTCTTGACTAATCTGAACATATGCTTAGTTGATTTAAAACTCTTCGACTCAGTTTTTTTTAAAATGCATTTTTGAACGACTCGAGAAGGACTGCAAAGCCTTCGGGCAACAGAAAAGCAACCGTTACACTAAACTGATAAAGGACTGAATTGGTTATCAGTTCGAAATAAAATCTCACAAACGTAATGTAGCCGCAAAAAAACCACAATAATTAAGGGAGAAGGCTTTTATCACGCGGCGGCCATGTTGGTTAGGAACAATAGAACTCGTACCCCGAGCCTCGAGAACGAGTTCCGGGGGGGACAAAAAAAAGGTTTTCAGGCCCTTGGGACTCAAAATGACCGCCGCGTGATAAAAGTCCATCACGGGGGTAGCAATTCGAAGTTAGCAGTGTCCGCTATTAACTCTATGTTAAAAGTATACAACGTGAACGCATTTATGAGTCTTGTTACATCAATTCACAGCATTTAAACACTAGTTTGAGAATGGCATCAGTTAAGTGCACTGATATATGACAGGTGATTACCGCAAAATTGAGTTTAGGATTTTGTTATTCCTTTTGCCAATGCGATTTTTAATGTTTTCACTAGTGCTTCTGATGTCACGAAGTGTGTTTTACGTGTTCTCAATTATGTTCGCCAAAACATCGCTGTTGTTTTTGCTGCCTTGCATATTCGATTCATCTTTGCGAATCATGTTTACTGCGGCGAAGATTCTCTGCTGTGTTTTCACATTGTGTAGTTCCATACTTATTGTCTTGTGCGAACTGCGATTCTATCGTTCGTTTTTCGTTCGAGTTGTGTTCTTCCAAATCCGGGACTTCAGGGAGCTCGGCTGCTATGGTCTGGTGCGAGTAGTAAATTATGCGTATAAATACCGTATTGTAATATCGATTACTATCGATGATACTTTTCACTAGTTTTTAGGGGAAAAAAAACTTTCATATTAGTGCACGCACTGGGATTTTAACGGGCTCTCTTGCATCAGGGGCGAAAAACATCTAATAGAAATAAACGATTACTTCTCCTTTAGCTGACTCGAGGACTCGCTTTGAAACCGAGGCTAACAGAAACTCGGATATGGGCTATAAAGGGTCTGGCTCTAAGCACATGACATCAGGTTTAGTAGGGGGTTAAACCAAAACGTTTCGGGCCCGAATAGCGATTTAAAAAACTAGGGTCTGCTTACAAAGCTAGCTGGTCTTTTCATGTTTTCAAGATACAAAAGGGTAAGGTTATGGTAAAATATTCAAGGCAAGAAACGTCTTCGTTTTTAAGATACGGAGGGAAGTATGGCACCCGAAATTCACCGAAAAGCCGTACTAAATCCGGTCAGCATTGGATATCACCTGGTTGAAGTAGTTTTCTGCGCCCGCAACAATGACAATCCACACCAAAGAGCCTGAGAACTCTGCGACGATGCACAAAACCCCTAACCCAAACCCTGACCGCTGGTCACCAAATCTACCTCACCCGATCTTATTTAATGCCAGCCAAACCTGGAACGTTTTCGGGACTTTCGAGAACAGGAAGTGACGTGTTATGTTGTACGCGTCAGTTAACAATTTCAAGTGATGCTTATTGTGATGATGGTCGTAACAAATTTTAGGTTTCTTTTTTTCGTAGTGATCGAATTTGTGAGTGGCCAAATTTGTTTGGAAGAAACCCTGGATTGCGGTGATCTCGTGTCATCAGTTTTCAAGATTGGAAATGCTTCCTGTGCTTGCAATAATGCCGAACATGCTGGAGCTTTGAAGTATGTCGATGGGAGAATGCACATCTGTTTAGGAAGCCATTGGGCATTCTTTGACTTTGCTCATAAGGCTCAAGATTATGGTTCGGAGCTCAACCCTGCATATTCTTGCAAGGGTATTCGAGATAAAGTCGGGAAAGAGCTCAGTAATGGAATATATTGGCTTCGTGTTCAAGGTAACTTTTTTACGAGTGCTTGCGTCAGCATTTTGAATATGTTATACATAAGCTAATTACTGTTATTCAGCTTTGACCTCGAAAGATTTCACCTCTTTGGGAGTTAAAGTTGTTATGGA
>BLFK01001016.1:285414-315414 GCA_014634185.1 Astreopora myriophthalma | reverse complement strand
TTCAAACAGACGATCGAGATACTGGCATATGCCAGGCATATTATTATTATTATTATTACAACTACTTCCGGTTGTTGCGTCATACCCACTTCGGTGTTGAGCGTACCTGCGCAGTAGTGAAAGTGCGCTGATTGTCAAGCTTGTAGTTGTTGTGTTGCAAGTATTAAAATTCACAAGGTTCTGCCATAAAAAGCGGTACAACTAACCACAAAATGTATAAAACGACTACTGCCACATATCTCTTAGCTAGTGGCTAGAAATGGTTTTGTAGAAACTTCCTGTGGTCTCTGGTACAGGATAATAACTGAACTTAGGATCGCCCTATCACCGTGAAACTTACCCCAGAAAAGAAGAAAGCACCATAGATTTACTTTACAATGTTTTTGCCGCCAAACCTGTCACCATAGCAACCTCCTTAAGATTGTTTCCATGACTTATGTACACGATTTAATTATTACTAGGTGCGAGTGGCCTTGTACAAAACTGGCAGTATTGTTCAAGAGCTGGTCTTCAGAGCATCACAGTGGAGTCGAGATAACTGGTTTACAGTCAATCAACTGATTAACTCGTCCTGGTCTGATATTAAGGGTGGCGGAACACAACCCCACTATTTCACGATTAACGGCCACTGTCACGAAAATAAAACTGCAGTTTGTCGCACCTTTCTTATAAGCAAGAATGCGACGTCTTGCGATGAAGACAGTGGATGGATAATGATCTCAGATGGAGCTTGGTGCGACTGGGAAAAGACTACTTACTACAGAGAGGTCATATACAGTAAAAAGAGTACCTATGCCGTTTGGAGCAATAAGAGTGAGTTACTTGAATGACGTCTTTCAGGCGCAAAATGTGAAAGCAGATACAAGTTTGGCCTTTGAGCCCAATCTAGCTGTTGAGTGAAAAAAGTACATAGGCAAAGGAGGAGAACACACTATAGCCAAGTGATTGACATCTAAATCATCGCCGAAATCAACGGCGTTTGCACCTTGATAATGCATGTCAGCCTGATCACCAAATAGTTGTGATGTGGTCTGGCCTTGGAAAGGGCACACTATCAATTGGGGCTTTGCTCTGTTGTGTGACCTCCACCACCTGTATTGGTGGTGAACCTCAAGTAAATCTAAAAAAACATGGAATTGTTATAAAGTATTCTCTTTTCGCTTGTTGGAGGTATTTTCTTGTTTACAAGTGTGCAGTTAATACGCAAACCGTAAAACTTTAGCGAATTGGTTGGTTTGCATCCCATACAGTTAATCATATGCGATAATAAGTGCGAAGCGCCTGCCATGATCTTCGGGCCATTCAGGTCATTTACGGCCATCCGTGATGCACTTATTAAAACTGGACCAACAGATGCTTGAGTTTTCTTCTTTATTCTTTCAGCGGATGTTGGAGTAGCTGACGTGCTAGCAGTCTTCTTGAGATAAGGTAAGACTTACTGGAAACTGAAATACCACACTCATATCAATTTTCCTCTTATAACTCTTCCCATCCATCTTTCTTAAACATTCCGACTTCGATTCTAGGCCTAACATTACTGACTCACTATGTGAAATATACCAAATCGTTTATTCTGAATACATGTTGACTTACTTAGGTATCAGTGCGTTCTGAGATTGCACTCTCTGCCCCTCCTTATAACTCGCTCAACTTTTTAGAAACAAGAAGACTGGAAAGTACTCATGATCACCGTATGAAAATGCAATAAAGGAAGCTATCCCGCTGCAAATATTGTTTGCCGGCCTGTTAGCAGAATTCAGACAAGGAGTAGAGCGGAGAACTAAGTTATGATAGAAAGTGTAAACTTACGCAATAATAAAAAGACACTTTGTCGAATAGATCGTTTTCACTGTCACGTCACACACACAAAAAAGAATCTTAACCGTTCAAGGAAATTCTTGTGCGTTCGGAGCACTTCACAAACGAATGCTTTTAAGTCGATCACCGAACACAACCCGATGCAAAGAAACAAGAACTGCACAGGATTTAATCTTCTTGCCAAACTGTACGTTCAACTTCGAACCCAGGCGCTCTATCTTTTCCTCCCTTGTCGTTGAGAAAGAGACCCCTGCTTGGACCTGGTCACATAACCGCCCAAAAAAGTTGCCGTCAGGGGGGTGGGGGGTAGTGAAGTGTCCAGTGGTCGCTTTCCCAGTGTCAGGGAGTCTGTGAGAACAGGGCCGGTCTTGTGAAACCAATAGTTTCTACGTCACACATGCCGTTTTAGCTTGGAAAAGGTCATACAGAGTGTTGATAATCTAAAGTTCTCTCGTTTTCGAACGCCGGCGATACGGTGTCTGACTGAAGCGATGGCAGATAAGCGAGCAGGAGTAGTGTCGACGGCTTTACACTTTGACGAAGTTTGGAATGGAATGAAACGGAAAAGAAGATCATTCAGATTATTATCACTACAGAGCAGAACATCAAGAAATTTTAGGCGACAGAAAAGACGTATTTCAATGCATTCCCAGTTTCGCATCCAACGGACTTGCGAAACGGTAAAGAACTATCGCGATCGCGTTTGAATCGAAAGGTAGTTTTCCATCATGTTTTTACCCCAAACTTTGCAGAAAGATACCTCAGTCTGCCGATTTTGATCGAAAGCCATGCCGTTTTCCACAAAAAAAAAACAGTGACAAATTTAAATAAATGCTGCTTGGCTAAAGCAAAAGCTTTCGTCACGGTGTCAGAAGTCTATAACTCAGAAGTCTCCATCTGGAATGGAATGCGGCCATAAGTATACGTCATTATGTATTTTCAGAACGGCTACTGCTAGATTTGTCCCTTGATTTGCATTTAGCACGAGAAATCCCTCGTGAAACTCTTGGTTGTAGACAAATGAGAAGCCCTCTGGTTATCAGACCCAATCGAATTCGCCACCATTTGGCGAGACCTCTATTCTAAATTTAGATATAACAGTAAACTGATAGGCCATGGCAAAGTGTGACAAAATTTAAACCGAGTAAAATTGAGTGAAAGCGAGGTCAAATAGCCCGAAAATAGACATTTCTGGAACGTTTAAGGCCTGTAATTTAATTTCAAGCAAGAAAACACCATCTGGGGCCCTTGGAGACAACGTTTTGGCCATAAATAAACAGGCAGTAAAATTGGCCATTTTCCGCCATTTTGCAAAGGGGTTAACCTTACCATTTTGCTCGAAATGGGCCAAAATATGACAAAATTTCAAAACGCTCAAATTGCATGAAAACGAGATCCAATAGCCCTATAATGGACTTTTCTGCAACGTTTAAGGCCTGTAATTTAATTTCAAGCAAGAAACCACCATCTGGGGGCCTTGGAGGCAACGTTTTGGCCGTAAATAAAAAGACAGTAAAATTGGCCATTTTCGGCCATTTCGCTAAGGGGTTAACCTTACCATTTTGCTCGGAATGGGCCAAAATATGACAAAATTTCAAAACGCTCAAATTGCATGAAAACGAGATCCAATAGCCCTATAATGGACTTTTCTGTAACGTTTAAGGCCTGTAATTTAATTTTAAGGAAGAAAACATTGTCTGGAGGCTTTTGAGGCAGCATTTTATCCATAAATAAAAAGGCAGTAAAATTGGCCATTTTCGGCCATTTTGCTAAGGGGTTAACCTTACCATTTTGCTCGAAATGGGCCAAAATATGACAATTTCAAAACGCTAAAATTGCATGAAAACGAGATCCAATAGCCCTATAATGGACTTTCTGCAACGTTTAAGGCCTGTAATTTAATTTTAAGGAAGAAAACATTGTCTTGGGGCTTTTGAGGCAACGTTTTGGCCAGTGATTGTGTTGGTCGTGTGGTATTTTTTCTTTTCATTGCTGCCTTTGGGTTTTATCCTAAACGTATTGATTACTTAATAAAGTCCCGCCAAATTTTCTGTTTAAAATCTTTGAGGACCCCGTAGCTGGAGTAAGCCCTAGTGGTTTCTCTATGGGCCCCCACGCCTTGCCTTTCTATTATTTCTCTACTCTATACTTCTGTAATGTTATAGTGGTTTTTATTTAGTGTATTCAGCATTAATTGCAAAAATAATAAACTGAAACTTATACTTATACAACAGGGTATGCCTACGTACATTAGTATTAGCCCCTATCTACGGGTGTACGTCCATGTATAACAACGTTCACAGGTAAATGCCCATGTATACGAGTGTATCCCAATGTCACCAGTGCATGCCGATGTACACACTATATCTCGGTGCACAGTGTTTGCCCATGTACCCTAGTATATGCCCATTTTTGGTAGTATGTGCTCATGTATCATAAGCGTTATTGACCAAGCGTGAGGTCAGGATGGCTGGATATTGGCCAAGTTCTCTTTTTGCGAATTTATAGACCAAGTCGAGGTCCAGAAAAACGAAAAAAAAAAAAAAAAAAAAAAAAAAAAAAAAGCACACGGCCAATATCCAGCTTTCTTGACCGAACAAAGCTGGTCATTTGGTCATAAAGGATTTATTTTACTTATAATTGCTATCATCTTCTCGTTTTCCGTAAGACAAAACCGCTTCCATGCCTTGATATCACTTTGTGTTTTTATTTCCGGTTTCTGCTACAAAATAAATTCACAAAGCTGGTTTATTTTTTGTTTTGTTTTTGTATTTACTGTGTTTTTCCGCGACTCCATTGCCGGCATAGTCCAAAGGTTACGGACTTTTGTTACGCGTCCGCAGTCCGCTCAAAACGGCCAGTCCCGAGCGGGCGAGATGGGATCATCAGCGCCCGCTCGGGTAGCCAGAAGCGAAACAACATGGCGGCGAGACCGGTGTTTGATGTTTGTGTGATAGGAGCCGGTGTAGAGGGTAGTTCCAGCGCTAGATATCTTGCTTTCATGGGGAAAAGCACTCTTCTGCTAGAACAGGTAAAGAGTTAAATATGGTAAAGAAGTGGGGGTGAACAGAGATCAGCAAATCTGTGAATCCGTGAGAATTTCCAGTATCTCCGGAAATTTCCGTTGGGAATTTCTGTTCAGGAAGAAATCACCGGTTGTTTTCCATTTAGCCAAAATTTCGAGATTGACGCGACGCACTTCAGTGGATGCCAGTTTCAAGACGGCAGAGTCGGATGAACTCTCACTAATTAGACGAGATGTTCAAGGTAGCGAAGGATGTACTACTGCATTCTGTTGACGAGTTTAAAAGAAAACGTTAACATGTTGCAGGAAGTTTGCATGCCACATAAGCGAATTTACGCAGGAGAAAGTCAGCTGGTATTTTTTACAGGTCACAGGTC
Organism: Astreopora myriophthalma; assembly: GCA_014634185.1. Taxonomy (NCBI): domain Eukaryota; kingdom Metazoa; phylum Cnidaria; class Anthozoa; order Scleractinia; family Acroporidae; genus Astreopora; species Astreopora myriophthalma. The sequence goes on along the minus strand of BLFK01001016.1, from coordinate 310,194 downwards.
ATTGTTTTACTAATAGTGGAACAACCCTTAAGCAACCTGATAATTGATTATGGAAAATGTACAATCGATTATCATAGAATATTAAAACATATATTGTTCAGAAATAAAAATATTAAACTGATGTAATTTATTATTGTTATTATTTGTTGAAGGAGGAAACTGGTTTACAAAGCAATGTTAATGTTATTTCAATATGATTGTTATTAATAAAAGTGGTCCACAGTAAAAAAACTCAGAAGTTTCTATTACTTTCACTTGCACACAAGTGAAAAAATAAAGGGAATTCTCTCAGCCGATTCCCAACACTACTTTTGGCTACTCTTGTCTACTCTCGAGAGCTCTCATCGAATGGGAACCTGTGCAAATTTTCCATGAGACTTGGCGAGAGCTTCATCTCTTTTGGCCCAGTGCGAGAGTTTCGCTGAGAGTTTTAAAGAGTTCCAACTCTCATCAACTCTCATTGACTCTCACTCTCATTTGGCCCAGGCTTTAGACACAACAAAAGTTACATTAAAATTTACTAGCCTTCCCTTTCTTTTCACTCTGTCTTTATACCCAAGCTACTTCACATGTTTTCTCGTTTTGCTTCTGGTGTCCTTTAGTTTTTTTGTCACTAATTGATCCTAATTTGCCTCCTTTTCCACAATTACTTTCTCTCACAGTTCCTTACCCTTTTGTGGTGTCTTTTCCGGTGCTCCATCTTTTTCCCTTGTCCATAACCGATATGGTATTTCCAGTTGCTCTTGTTCACGCAGAACATTGTCTATTGATAACCAGCTTTCTCGTTGTCTCTCTTTTTAACACATGTTCCACTTTCTTTTTCTTGTGTCTTGAAAATTGCTTTTTTGTTTTACTAAATTCAGTTGCACAGACAACACATGGCTTAAGTGTCTCTGTTAACTGTGGTGATCACTCTATGCTCAAATCATTGCATATCTGTAGTTCAAATGTGAATGAAATTTCACATGTTCTCTATCATGCAATAAACAGTGCCATACAAATAGAATACTTCTTTTGATGCTCTCAATCGAGCATCTAATCTGTGATGTTGACCATGCAAGCCCTTGGTACATTATCGACTATTACCGACCATTAACTCTGATGATGAGGCCCAATCAGGTTGTCTACACATCAGTCACCAACAACAGTTCTTCCCATGTTTGCAATCACCTCTAAGATTTTAACATTAATATTAAATTAAACTAGTAAATAAATTCTGTGATAATTAAATGATGCTACCAACTGACATCGATCTAATAAGCTGCAATATTACCAGGACCAGGTCACACTCCCAACTGCTTGAAGTGCAGTTCTAGCAAAGATGCATCCCCACACCACCTGCAACATTCCAGAGGTTTTTATAGGAGGTCAGGGTGTGATCTACTTGTATTATAGGGCATTTAGGGCTGGTGGAGGGAAGGGGTGTTCAAACCATACCTATCCCTTTGGGCATAACTGCTCATTTGGTTGGCCATTTCATTACACAGTTTCCTTTGCCTCACTGCCGTGGCAGCTCACATGGTCACAGCAGGCTGGTACGGTATGGTTATTTGGAATCATTTCATACGGCGTTGATGCCGGAGGCATTTCAAATGTGGGCTGAAGTGGAAAAAAAGGCTGGGAAAACCCTCATCAGGTTCAGTGTGTATTTATTTAATATTTGTTTTAAGTTAGGCTGATTTATGTGGCATGAAGCATGAATAACCAGTTGTTTCCTTGATTCTGGGATCACTGTCAGTGATAAATACTCATTAATTTTATCATTTGTTAGCCGCATAAGTGATAAACCTGAACCATACTATAGTGAAATGTAGGATTTTTCTTGAAGCAATGGTCAGTGGCTGCAATGCCAGGCTGAATTAAGAGTAACCAGGAGAAAACAAAAAGGAAAATTATATGTACATGCAGATTGTGCTACCAGCATTTTCCATGTTTTCTGTCCAGATTATCCTCATTTTTGGCTGAAGGAGCAGTAAGCTTTCCATGATGTTATTACCAACAAGCAATACCCATGGACTGTGTCAAGCAAAACCCATGGGTGTTCAGAGGTACCACTTAAGCTTAATTCTAGTATTCTAGAGCTGGAAAGTAAGAATAAAATGATTATTTTGGTTTCAGTAAAGTTGGATTGTTAACATTGGATCGACCACCCTATGTTGCTATGTCAAAGATCATCTCCAATGTTCGGAATGTTGGGCAAGAGTGTTTGCATATGACAGCAGAAGAAATCAACAAGCAGTTTCCAGGACTGAATGTCCCTTCAGAGGAGCATGGAGCTCTTGAACCCACAAGTGGATATATACAGGCAGATCTTGCTCTGAAGTGTTTGCAGGTTACAGTGTTGATACTATGCTGTAAGGGCTGTTTACAAGCAGGTAGGGTAACCCTAGCACGGCAGGAGGGTCAAAGATAGCCCAAAAATTAATTTCGCAAGTAAGGTTACCCTTCTACCCAGGACAACTTTGTGTTCAGCTTGGTAACTGCCAGCATCACAAACACAGTGGAAACCACTAATAAGTTTGAGGGTTATGCTAGTGCCAGGGTAACCCTAGCTGCCTTGTAAACACTTCAATCAAAAAAAGAAATGTGCAAGTGCTAGGGTAACCCTAGCACTATGGCTACCCTACCTGCTTGTAAACAAGGCCTAAGTACATGCAAAAAATGTTTCACAAGTTTGGCATAATGATTACTTAACACATGATTATAAACTGTCAAAACTTTCACGATAATAAATTATTGATTCCCTGGTCCCTAATGGCCTATTTCCTCCCTCAAGACCTTGGTTTTCTGTTGGGAACAAGACAAATGTCGGATAATGTAAAAGTTAGACTTTGCCTTTTAATAGGACAAAGAGCTGCCACTTTCAATTTCGATTGAAAGTGCTGAGATAAGCACTTGCGTATATATTTAATTTGGTTGCTTGTTTGATCAAGCAATAACAGCTGTCAGATTTCTTTGATGAGGGCAAAAGAAGGAAGCAAGTACATGTGCGTTAAATTAAATGCAGTCCACTGCATCATCTTTATTTACCTGTCGAATTTAAAATAACTTGTGGTAGCTATGATTTATTGTCCTTATCCAAGACGACTAGAAAGTGTAACTGTTTGCAGTTGTCAAAGCAAAGATGGTGTCACTACGACTCGCGACAAACCCACAGTGGGATGTATCAAACTGTTGACTTCATTTCCTGAACGTCTTGCTCCAGCTCGTAAATAATTGTACTTAATAAATGAGAACATGTATGACTTGGACGGTACTCTTCAGTGTGCTCCTGAATGTGGTTTTCTGCCAAGATTACAAGCAAAATCACTTGGTGTTTTTTTTTTTTTAAATAACAGTTGCTTACAAAATAATGTCTACTCACCAAACTGTTTGACTTCAAAGTTTTAATAACACAGCAGCTAAATATCCTTGCTCTCAAATCGCAAACTAACCAAGCACATGCAATCTCAAAATGTCTGAAATCACATGATATTGAATACAGAAAACCCCTGTGGGGAGTTGGGAGCTACAGGGAGCACCTTCTCTCCAGTTATTTTAATACCCTGACTGTGTTTTTCTGGCTGGGATTTAAACCCATGACCTCTCACTTAGCAAACTGGTGCCTTACCCCAATGGGCAAATTAGGTGGACCATGTTGGTAATACAGTACATGTTGATGTTGATGCAAATTAAATCACATGCAAGGTAGTATAACTAGTTCACAATTTACTTGGTCAAACACTGTGGCTTGGTTTGTTTTGATCATGATACAAAGCAACCCTTCCCAGCTTGCTAGTACAGTAAATGTCACACTCGGTGAGATGGTAAAAGTTTGTCCCTGGTGGAAACATGCCATACCCCTCCCTCAAACTTTCTCATTTGCATACAAAACCTTTGTTTTTTTAGCCACCAGTGCTGAGTTGTTTGAAGTAAGGTTAGTACTAATATTGGTTAAATTAATACTACCCTAATGAAAACTTATAGGTGTGGATCACACTTAACTCATGATAATTTAATTTAGTGCGTAAACCCTGCTTCAAACAACTTGGCATTTAATACTCCTATACATCAACGCATCTCAGATGGTTTATTTATTGTTTATTTTTTATTACTTAATAATTTGAAATGGTTGGATGAATAGCTGTTAATTTGAGCATTTTTTTCTTTTTTCAATGGTACTAAACAATACTTACAGGACTAATAACATTGCCTGATAATAGTTACAATACTACAAGTAGTAATTACGGTACTGACAGTGTGAACAGTGCACCGGTAACTTGCTTTGCTGTTTCATCACAGTGTTGAAAAAAAACACTCTGCACATCTCTTGAAGTCATGTACTGGATGTACTAAACTTCGATTATCCATCATTTCAGGAGCAATTTGAGGAGTTTGGTGGAACTTTACATGACAGTGAGAGAGTGTTGCACATTCAACCAGGTTCCATTGTTGAAGTCAAAACAACTAAGAACTGTTACAAAGCCAAAAGTGTGATTATAACAGTTGGTAAGGCATTGTGCATCAATTCTTAATTATTGTGTTTGCATTATACATGTACAGGTACAGTCCAAGGTCTTCTACTTTAATGAGAATTTTGACATTATTTTTTGGTCTATCCTGCTATTCACATAGGAAACGTAAGGTACCGTGTTGGGCCCATTGTTGTTTCTCATCTTCATTAATGGCATCCATGATAATGTTCGTATACTCTTCTATCATAATGAGACTCTTTGCAGACGACTGTCTCACAACTTTATTTATAGAACCATCAATTCTGCAGATGACTGCCTCAAGTTACAGAAAGACCCATCACTTCTATGTGACTGGGAGAGCGAATGACAGATGGATTTAATAGATAGAAGTGCTGCATGTATGTCCTTCTTACAAGAGGCACTTAACAAGAACTTTATAGTGTATATCATTAACTTTACTAGACATGCCTGTAGAGATGTCTACCAAACAGAAATACTTAGGAGTTGATATGTCTACTGATTTAGACTGGAGTCAGCATATCAACTCAATTCAATTACCACCAAAGCAAATAACACTCTTGGCTTAGTGCTAACCTGAAAACCTGCCCACCCCACATCAAGGACATTGCCCATAGAACAATAGTTAGATCCCAGCTAGAACACTGACAAGAAGGTACAACAGTGAGCAGCACACTTTGTTAAAGATCACTTAGCCATGGTGAGTCTAGTGTGGCAAATATGATCTGTAGCAATGGATGGCAGTTCCTTGAGAACGCAGGTCTCCACTACACTCCTTGAGCCAAGTGGATGCCAAACACATCAAATTTCTCATCTGTCCTACCGTTACTGTCATACTGTTATCGATCTTTTTTTTCCACGTACAATTCCTGAATGGAACTCATAACCCTTAACTTTATGCAGTGCTACCTCAATTAAGTTATTTAAATCTTGCCTGTATCAGTTAGATGTTTTAAATTCTGGTCACACTCCTTTATCGTACATTTCCCTTATGGGAGATTGATACGATATTCAATTTACACTTAGATTTAGATATCCATATTTTGTTATCTTTTGGCAATAATTATATTACCTATAATTAGTCAAATGGCAAGTACTTGTAGGAGTCAGAGATCATACTGCAAGCAAAATCTGGCAAAATCTGAAAGGTGATAAATTGATTGGTTTATTACATATTATCATGTAGAGGACAAAACTACTGAAAGCTGATTGGCTAATGCAGAGTTTTTTCCATCCCAGAAAAGAGAAAAATTATCTTGATCTTGATTGCTTAAGGCACTGCTTCTGCTCCTGATTGGCTAAGCGTGAATTCATTTGGCAGCAATGAGTTGGTTTCCTGCTTGCTAGAAATGATTTTGAAAATAAGTTCAGAATAGCAATGCTGGGCTTCATGCAAATACAATTATTTCATTATTGAATTCAAGAAGTTATAAGGCTCATTCAGACACTTTGTTTACAATAGCCATTGACTGATGTACATTTCAGTCCATTTGCTACTGTGAGTACATGAAAACTGATTTTTCATGTACTCACAGTAGCAAGCACAACTGTAAGTTTTCAATTTTATTTGTGAAGAAAGTGCTTTGCTTTGCATGGAACCATCACATAGGTGAAGTTACTGAGAAAGCTTCTAAGAGGCTATATTTTTCACTGCAACTGAAGAGAGCTAGTGTCCCTATGGACGATTTGATTCCTTTTTAGAAAATGTATCAGTTCGGTCCTTGACCATGCAGTTCCCGGATTTCATTCATCTTTGCCTAAGTGTCTAGTGGCCAACCTAAAGCATGTCCAGAAAAGAGCGCTGTCTTTTATAGCTCCTAATTTAAGCTTCTGCGATGCATTTGGGGTCATTTCCAACCTAATCTTGCCTGAGGAGCACCACAATGCCATCAGTTTGCTTGTTTAATAGTATTGTGGAGGATGGAAGCCACCGTCTGCACAAGCTTTTGCCAGCAGTTTGTGCCCGATCACATCAGCTAAGAAACATGCGCAAGTATAATGTGAATTGTAAAACCAAAAGGGCAAGGAATAGTTTCCTAAATTTTCATTGTGTGAGTTTTTAACACGACTTTTTCGTACACATATCTTATATTTTAAGATGTTTTTTTTCTCTAGTATAAACTAATTTGTTATATATTTTCATAGTCTTGTAGCGGGGCTCCCACGCGCGCAAAGCGCACGTGGGACAGAGCCCCATACTCAAGGAATATGGTCAACCTCTTTTCGTTTGGTTGTCACGTGACTGAGCGAGCGTACGTATGCGTCTACAGATTGTACGTGTAGGGTAGGGGAGACTACCAAAAGGAAGGGAAGGGTATCTCAGGCATGTCTTGGCAAATCCACATCTTTTATATTGGACATTCACATGGTCGACAGCTGTCAAAACGGGATAGCCACTGACCAGTATCACATGACCATATTGTGGGCTCATGTGTGAACTCATCGAGGTGACATGAATTATTTGGGTAGGTCCGTCATATATGGTACATTATAGTGGCTCCATACATTACTTTTTATACAGATTTATGCTTACATATTCCCGGTTATACCTGCCTATCCTTATCCATTGTTATCTATCCTTACTTATGTTAACCGATGCTTACCCATGCTTATGCTATACTTACCTATGTTTATGTAGGCTTCCCTATCCTTATGTATGCCTGGCTATGCTTGTATATGCTTATGTATGATTGGGTATACTTAGCTATGCTTATGTATGGTTCCCTATACTTACCCATGCTTAGATATGATTGTGTATGCTTACCTCTGTTTACCTATACTTACCCATGCTTAGATATGATTGTGTATGCTTACCAATGTTTACCTATGCTTATGTATGCTTCCCTATACTTACCCATGCTTAGATATGATTGTGTATGCTTACCTATGTTTACCTATGTTTGGATATGCTTCCCTATACTTACCCATGCTTAGATATGATTGTATATGCTTACCAATGTTTACCTATGCTTATGTATGCTTCCCTATACTTACCCATGCTTAGATATGATTGTGTATGCTTACCTATGTTTACCTATGCTTATGTATGCTTCCCTATACTTACCCATGCTTATGTATGCTTCCCTATACTTACCCATGCTTAGATATGATTGTATATGCTTACCTATGTTTACCTATGCTTATGTATGCTTCCCTATACTTACCCATGCTTAGATATGATTGTGTATGCTTACCTATGTTTACCTATGTTTGGATATGCTTCCCTATACTTACCCATGTTTAGATATGATTGTATATGCTTACCTATGTTTACCTATGTTTGGATATGCTTCCCTATACTTATCCATGCTTAGATATGATTGTATATGCTTACCAATGTTTACCTATGCTTATGTATGCTTCCCTATACTTACCCATGCTTAGATATGATTGTGTATGCTTACCTATGTTTACCTATGTTTGGATATGCTTCCCTATACTTACCCATGCTTAGATATGATTGTATATGCTTACCTATGTTTACCTATGTTTGGATATGCTTCCCTATACTTATCCATGCTTAGATATGATTGTATATGCTTACCAATGTTTACCTATGCTTATGTATGCCTGGCTATGCTTGTATACGCTTATGTATGATTGGGTATACTTATCTATGCTTATGTATGGTTCCCTATACTTACCCATGCTTAGATATGATTGTGTATGCTTACCTATGTTTACCTATGTTTGGATATGCTTCCCTATACTTACCCATGCTTAGATATGATTGTATATGCTTACCTTGCCTATGTTTACCTATGTTTAGATATGCTTACCTATGTTTACCTATGTTTAGATATGCTTACCTATGTTTACCCATGCTTACCTATGCTTATGTATCCTTGGCTATACTTAACTATACTTACCTATGTTTAGATATGCTTGTCTATGCTTCTCTAATGCTTAGATGTGCTTGTATATGCATGGCTATACTTACCTATGTTTAGATATGCTTGTCTATGCTGATGTATCCTTGGCTATACTTACCTATGTTTAGATATGCTTGTCCATGCTTACCTATGTTCACCTATGCTTACCTATGCTTGTCTACACTTATGTATCCTTGGCTATACTTACCTATGTTTAGATATGCTAGTCTATGCCTACCTATGCTTATGTATGCTTCCCTATACTTTCCCTTGCTCGGGACCGTACTGGGAGAATATCGGCCCTCGGTCTTTTTTGTACGGACCTCGCTGCGCTCGGTCCATACTGTCAAGACCTCGGGCCGATATTCTCCCAGTACGGCCCTCGCGCTTGGTTAATAAGATATATGTATACTGTCATTTTCATGTCATTTTAAGTTGAACAACACTCATTCCTCAATATCTTTATTTTTATACAGGTCCTTGGGTCAACAAATTGCTCAAACCTCTTTGTGTGCAAATACCAGTCAGTGTATGTTTATGTGATTGTTATGAAAACTGTTTTTAGAGATCTTTACCAGCTGCTTGTTGGGAAAAGTGCCAGCACAGCAATCGCACAGGTACTTTTGACACCCAGTTTCAGCCCCAGAAGGGATGGGAAAGAGGAAACTTTTCATTAGCAAAATGGCCTGTTTTTCTTTCCTCTTGGAAGTTTGAGATAATGGGGCCCTAGTGTAATTAATTTAAGAGTATGGTAATTTAATAACTATTTTAATCATAGCTCCCATACAGGCCCATGTGCACTCTCATTGTAAAAGTATTGTGAAAATCCCCGCATGAGGGCCATACACATTAGTGTGATCAGGGCTGGAAAAAGCAGCTATGGTTACAAGATTTTAGAGGATTTCGTTGTGTCTAAATGTCTAAGTTTATTTAGAACTGGAAAAGGAAATACGACAAACGCAATACCTAAATTTTCTGTTCAAATTTGTAGCTTTTTGTATCCCAATATCATTCTCATGAATAGTATAAAGAGGCCACATGATAAAATGCTTGGAACATATTTGTCCTTGGTCATGGTGCCTCACTGTGCTTGATCCATATGCCAGGACCTCGGGCCAAGAATTTTCCTGTCCAACCCTCCACTCAGCCAATAAGTACTATGTGTTTGTGGTTGACAACAGAAGAAACTTAGGATTTATTAATATAGGATTTATAAATAACTTTACTGAAATTCACATATCCCAAAGGCTAGACTGGGCATTTCCCTCTCCGTCCCATTATCCTCTCTTGACAAGTCTTACATCTTACATGGTTACTGACAGTCAAGTTGGTGCATAGTACTTGTGAGCTCCAATATATACTTAAGTACCATAGAAGACTGATAGTGGGTGTCAAATAAATATCCAATAACCTTAATTGTGATTTACAGGTTCAAAGAATGAGTGTGTGCTATTGGCCTGTAGCTCAGCCTGAGCTTTACTCTGCAGATAAATTACCTGGATTTATATTTAGTGCACCCCTTGGAAAGAAAGATCTACATATATATGGATTTCCTATGTTGGAATATCCTGGGCTCATAAAGGTAAGGGCATTTTCCATTTATTCTAATATCGTGATGTCTCACTGTAACAGAACTGGTCTCAAAGAAAGAAAGGTGCAAGGAAAGGCTTGTGTATAAAATCCAACTTTTATAACTCACCTTTTAATTTTGCAGGCTTTTAGGTCATGTCAACAAACAGGAAGGGTAACCCTGGAGTCATTTGCCCATTAATTTTCTTTCTTAAAGTTTCTTTGTTCAACATTTTTACAAGGCAGCTGGGGTTTTGCTATGTGTAGCACTGGGGGTAACCATAGTTGCCAGAGAACCCCTAATTACCTTGTAAGGGTTTGCTAGTCACCTGCCCAGAACAACTTTGTACTGGGTTAAATCTATTAATTATTTAAAAATGTGCGACTCCTGCAAATAAACAATTTGCTAGATAGCTGAAATACAAAGTAGAAGTAACAAATAATGATTAAATGACAACAATAATGACAAGTAGTAAAGACAATGATACAAGTAATAATAACAAGAACAACAATAATTCAACTTACAGCATTAACAATAACAGCAGCTAACAAGGGTTGAATAATTATGTATTGTTGCTGCTGGTTTGTGGGTATTAAAATGGTAACCTATCACCTTTAGCATACAGTATGTTAAAGTCATTCACCGTGTAATGTTCAAGTTACCCGATATGTTTAAAAATCAAGTTTTGCTTTTACATCTTCAGATTTGTCCTCATGAAGGTCTGGAGATAGCCGATCCTGATTTCAGGGATGTTCTTTCTCAAGAAAAGGATCAAGTTTATATCAATAGGGTGGCAGAGCTCATTAAAGCCCAATTCCCTGGTGTGAAATCACAACCAAGCATTGTAGAGACCTGCATTTATTCTGTAAGATTGTAGTTTGAACAATTCTTACTTTTGTGCTTTCAATTACCAAAAGACATGGAATTGAGGACAAAAGGGTGGTGGTTCTTCATCATGGTACACTAGTTGCATGTTGCTGTGTATTTGTTTGTGATAAATTAAGTATATCATAGATGCATGATGTCAAAATGTGATAAGAATGAATAAGGTACATGCTTCAAGTTGTTAGGGGAGTGTGTCACCGTCGTTCTGATCACGTTCCCACTATTTACCGCTAGCTTCAAGTTTCATTAGGCAATGAGGTTGACTGGTTTACTAATGCTCCACAACGTTTGCATAACAATGGAAATGTATGTAAAAGAGAGAATGTTTCAATGAATTCAGACCGTTTCAATTGCAGTGTGCCATGGAAACTGCTTGTTATTAGACGTGAAACAGTTATAATGTCAGCTAGAAAATGGCAAACGAGTGCATGGTTATGGCAGTAGAAATATAGTGTTACTCTGAAATGAATGTAGAAACTTTGTAATTTCAAAATTCTCTCCACCAGTATTTTTCTTCAATCTTAGTCTGTAAGGCTGCAAAGTTTTTCTGAGGTTGTAAGAACTTGTGCATGTCTGCCCAGTTAGCTGATTTGGGTTGTGAGTTACCGTTAGTAGTGGAGAATTTGATGGTATTTATTTATGCACATTACATCATTGTTATGCAGTTTACATCATTAGTAGTTTGAGCCACTAGTTAATCTTTGTTGGTAATTTGAAAGTCATTTAATCTTCCCAAATTAGCTCTCCCATTATCAGCTTTTTAGGGACTGTGTGTGCTCTTAAAAAGGAACACAGGCTTATTCATTTGAAAAGAAGTATTAGCTGCAGTGTTCTAGTGGGGCCTAAATGAAAGGGCATTGTACCCTGACATTTTCTTTTCTGACCTTTCATTTTGCCAAGCACCCCTGTGAGTTTTCCTCTTCATGCTCTCATTTCTGTTGTCATTGACATACATCAGACACACAAACACAGCAAAGCCAAGGAAGTTCATGAATGGAGCAAGAGAGACCCATTTTTGTGGACTGTTCACTCAATGAACTCTGTTGTTCCTTTGTACATGTACACATATATAAAGAGAATGCATTGTTAATATTGCATGTTAATTTCAAATCAAGGGACTGGAACTGACAGATTATGCAAATATATGAAATAATTTAAATTAAAATATAATAAATTATGCAAATTTTCTGCCCTTCCATCTTTTTGCCCTAGCTAGTACACTGCAGCAGTTGTAGTTTCATGGGAAGGTCCTGTCAACTTTACTGTAGTAAGTGAACTGTGCCTTTACTTGCGGAAAATGATTTATTCCATGTTTTCATGGTTAAAGACCCAGTATTGTCCATTAAGCACTGCGCGCTGCGATCACTCGAAAAACAATAGATGCCTCGCTCCCGCGAAAACCAAAACAACAACAGAGGCGCGTGAAGCATAATGGGCAATACTGGGTCTTTAAATGGTTGTCAACAATAGAAACTACCACCACCCTGCTAGCAGAGCCTTTCTCGACTCTCCTTCTCTGGTGAGTCAAAAGGAGCTCTGCTCGCAGGTTGACTACCACAAGCAAGAGCTCATGAACTGGTAACCATCACCCAGAGACTGGATTAAAACACCTGCGATTTTATGAGAGGAAATTTGCATGCAAAGAATAGGTAATGATTGTTAGTAAGGATCCAAAGGCAATCATGTTCTTTCAGTCTAACAACTGAACTGTGTTCTTGCCAACAGGTGACTCCAGATCACTTATTTGTGTTGGATAGACACCCTGAATTTAATAACATTATAATTGGTGCTGGGTTTTCTGGTAAGTAATGGAATGATACCTGTACATTGAGGAGTGTCATGCTTTCATAATGATGGACAAGATTTACTAGTCCTGCTTGTTCTGTCTCATGACATACTATTTTGTGGTCAAAGCACACACCAAGGTACTTGCATCCACTCCGACCCTGTGGAGGTTGCATGCATCCAACGACAAGCGCAATGTGAGGGGCAGTGGCCAAATCGCTTGTCTCCTGGTTGCAGAAAAGGCTGACAACCATAAAACTGGCTGCTTAGGAGATTACCAAAGTGCAAGATTTTTCCAACACCTGTGATAACTTAGCATTTGCTTTCTCTGCCTGGAGGAGAATCAGTTAGGCTTTTAGGTGGAAATTTAATTGTCCATGGTTTGTCATCTGGACCTTGTCCTGTGACCCCTTCCTGTACAGTAAACCTCTATGTTACCTTGAACTTTCAAATTGCATACTTTTATTCAAATGGTCATCGTTTCTTTGCCATCCACCCTTAACTGGCAGGTTCAAGCTTACACCATCACTGATTCCTTGTATCATTTTTGGTATCCGAGCTAAGAATATACTATTTGTTGTGTCTTGACTATTTAAATATCTGGATTTGCTTTCAGGTCATGGTTTCAAAATGGCACCTGTTGTGGGCAAGATACTGTCTCAAATGGCCCTTGGTGAGAAGGTGTCATATGATATACTACCTTTCAGACTCTCGAGGTTTACGAGCTTCAAAGGAATAAAATCTTCACTGTAGAGCTTGACTTAAAGGGGCAAAGAAATGGTCCAGCATCAAACAGAATATCAACCGGTATAAGACCAGAAGAATACAATATCATTCCCAGGAGCATCCCCAGGCATAATTTGGGGAGAGACGGGTTGGGGAGAAAAACTGAGAGAAAAAAAAAACTTTCCCTAGCTTCCTCCCACTTTTTGCTCCCACCACCCTCCCCTGACTACGCCAGCTACGCAGGCCAGGCCTTTGGTGGTGAAAACGTTTAGGCTGTATGTGCGCAATCATGCTTGCAAGTGTCAAGGTGCTGCATGGAAATCTGGTTTGGCTGAAATGTTAAATTTGCAATTTTTAGCCCAGTTTGTATAAGAAAAAAATGTAAATACGTCCATAAAGTACTTTTTGTTCCAGTTGGCAGGGTTCAACTGTATTAGGGCAAATCTGAATGTAATTTTATAGCATGTGAAGACCGATCGCATGCTCGCTCGACACACGGGTCGAAATCTCTACGGAGTTTACCGATCGCTTACCCGGGTACATCGCTGTAAAATCGTAACTGGAGGTCCAAATCATCTTCCACATCTGAACTCATTCCTCCGGCTTTTTCGTCGTGGCTTCCGGGGTCAACCCGGAATTGAACCCATTCCCCTTCCTTGCTCGGTGGCAGATCAAACTGTGGCCGGATTTTCCACCTTTAAAAACCAGTAACAAAGTGAGTCTTCAGGGAAGAGGTTGTAAAGCAACAAGACATGTTTAAGACAAGTGCAAAGAACAATTGTAACGGAAAACTATTTTGAGGTGATAGGCACTTTAAGGCCTCTAGTTTAATTAGTGGCGAAAAACATCTTTAAGAACGTTAGAGGAAACGGTCTGGCCATAAACGCAAAGGCAGTGAAATTGGCTTGTTTTCGTCCATTTTGCTAACTTTACCATTTAACCCGAAGTGAGCAAAAAGATGACCAAATTTTAAGAGTGTCAAATTGCATGAAAACGAGGCCTAATAGCCCTATAATTGACTTTTCTGAAACGTTGAAGGGAACTTGTTTAATTTACACTGAGAAAAGAATCTCTGGGATCGTTGGAGGCAATTTCTGGCCATCATAAACGCAAAGGCAGCGATGATCTCTTGATGCAAATCCGTTGTTCACCAGAACAAAAACTATAGATCGCTTTCACATGACGTCATGGCGGCCATATTAGCGTACCTAAACAAAGAAACGGCGATCATTTTGGTGCTCAAAATAATCCTCGGGGAATTGAACTCTATTTTTATGCAAATATGACCTTTTGTTTCAGTAAATCAATATGGCCGCTGGTCATGTGGTGAAAACGATCTATATTTTTTTGTATCTCGGAAAAAAGGGCCCGAAGTGAATGGTTTAACGAAAAACCCATATGCAAAATTTGTTAACTTACAATCCATCTGGCCAATCAGTGTCCTTTGAGATTCAAAAAAACGCACGGTTACTTAACAGTACTACACTAGTTCAGTAGTCCTTTTGTCCACCCATTGTTATCTTTCTTCGTTCTATTGTTATCTTGGCAAATTGTGAAGCCCGTTCAGTGAGGCACGACCCTACGCTAATTGAGGATGAAAACACACAAAAGCCTCGGCAAATAGCTAGATAGTGACTCAAACACTGGAGAAAGTTATTTGAGGCGTGATCCATTCAACCAAAACTTGCGGAATTTTCGGTCTAAGACAAATGGATAGGTTTACTCTCCTACCCACTCATGGACTCCACTCACGAGAGTTTGTACGGTTTTGAACTGGCACTAGTTTCTCACGCGCAGTGACGGTTTTCGATACATTCGCCCGACCATGATCAGTGGTCCAGAGAGCAAAAACTGATAGAATCGTAAATTGCGTCACTCCCGGCTAACCATCGTTTTAAAGCTGGTGACACACGGTTCAACATTGTGCAACACTTGTTGCTCAACAAATGTTGAACGATGTTGCAGCAACTTGTTGAACGGAAGAGAGCTCGTCTCTATTTTCGTTCAACTACGTTCAGTAACGTTCAACACGTTGAATGTCCTGTTTCAACATTCAACATGGCATGACACTGTTCAACAGTTGTTTTGCAAGAAGCTGCCACATTTGTTGATCAACAAATGTTGAACCGCGTGTCACCGGTTTTGAAAACGAAAAACACAGTATCGATTTGAAACTGGGTCTGTCTAAACGCTGCCATAGATTGGAGTACGGGTACGACTAGCCAAGAGTACGAGTTTTCCATTCTGAGCACGCGCACTTGGAAAATTTTCGACCTCCAAACCAATCTCTTCCCCAGAGCCTGCTCTTCTTTTGGTCAGCACCAAGAACACGGACTCTGGCCACAGCCAATTGATGCGCAGTCGCACCGAAGGTCCGTCTTTGTAACCGTCTATTGCTTCAAAGTTTTGAGTCTTGGAACCGGCCGGTGTCCGTGTTTTTGGTTCTTACTAAAAGAAAAGCAGGCTCTGGGAACGAGATTGCCTCCAAACCTAATACGGGCGCTCAGAACGGAA
Organism: Astreopora myriophthalma; assembly: GCA_014634185.1. Classification (NCBI taxonomy): domain Eukaryota; kingdom Metazoa; phylum Cnidaria; class Anthozoa; order Scleractinia; family Acroporidae; genus Astreopora; species Astreopora myriophthalma. The sequence goes on along the minus strand of BLFK01001016.1, from coordinate 294,370 downwards.
AAGCTCGCACTCGCACTACCAATCTGAAGGTCGTTTACTTATTAAAAACGGCAGTTCCACTTTCGCTTCCTCTTTAGTCGACCGTGTGTCCCAATTTTTAATTGCGCTAAAGTTAAATATTGTATTCCTTATCTGGTCAGTAATGTCATATGACCTGATACCAGCTGTTTACCGTGACAGTTGTTCTAAAACACATGGAAGTGTTTTCTTTCGCTAACTTTTCTTTGGTAAACATGAAAGCATAATGAACATGTTCATTTCGGAAAATTTTTCGGTTCAGATAAATTTGATATCCATTCGTGAGTTCCATGCTATTATTTCAGGTCCTTCTCAGAATTTGTTACATGGAAAAGATGTAGCCGAAGGGAAAGGTTATAAGCATTGATGAACCCTTGCTGCAGGGCGCTTATTTTGTCGGCGGACGGCGTTCCCCTCTAAGGGAAAGTAATTAAAACTCGTGTGTAAGAGGGAGAAGAAACTTAAACCTTGCCTCATTCATATTCACTGATTTTTACCAAACCACATACTTAAGAAACTCATTTGGAGCCTTAGCAATGTGCTCTGTTGTATCATGATCATAGTAGTCTCCTCTACTAACTATGGTTGTATTCATGCGCTCGTTTGCTCCGAGTAAGATAAAGCTCATCAGGATCACACTGTAAGGTTTTGCTAACTGGTATAACTATGCCTTGATTTCTGTAGATCTCTTTCAGTCATCTAGCGCGTGACTTAGCGGTCTACAGATACCCTGCGAACAGGCTTCCTGAGCGCGCCCGCAGGCTCGTCCCTTCCCTGAGAGCGTATTCGCAGGCTAGTCTACAGCCGAACGGTAACTTTAAACCCAACAATCTAACGTCAGGGTTTCATACTGCCGGACTGAATTTTTAATGAAGAACCGGATTATTCTTATTTTCCCATTCGGAACTGCTAGCTGCATTGTCTTTTGATCCGAGTGACTCAGTGTTTTATCAGTCTATATCATGGTCAGTATCCGATGTATCCACTGTAGAAGTGTCCTGACTCGTGCATTCAGTCTCCGTGTCTAGCGTCTTAGCTGATTCCGCTGCGTTCAGTGACAACTCACTAGAATCTAAGGTGTCTGCGTAGTCCCGAGGACTTCTTGCAAAGTCGGATTCACTGTTGATGCTGGAGCGGCGAGAAGAATAAAAGTCGGATTCACCTTCCGTTGTAAAAGTACTTTCGTTATCATCATAGTCATCCTCGCTGACATTTCGGTTGTAAGATCTACTTCCTCTCGGGAAAGCAGAGTTTGTTTTGGGGGTTGCCATTTCCTTGGGACCGTTACTAGCGCCGTTTTGACTCGCTGAGGCAGCTTCGCCTCCTAAAGCGGCAATTTGTTTGAGTAAGGCTTGATTCTGTAGCGCAAGATGCTCCGATTTCTGTTGTTCGTCCATTGCAAAATTATTTGCTATTTGAACGGCGCGGCGAAGATCATCCTTTAGTAGTTCAGACTCTCGAAGTTTTTCTTCGGTTTCATTGTTGACCGCCTCGAGTCGGGAAATAATTTCGTTTGTCTGTCGGAGCTGTTCGTCCGATTTTCCGAGCAAGCTTTGAAGTGTTTTGATTCCTTCTAAATGATTTTCTACCTCTGAGGCGGTGTCTTTTCTAAAGCTCCCCCGTGAGCGCTTCCTTCTGACATCCATTGCGGAATCCCTGCGTTTGACTAGGTATCGACGCAGCGACTCCACCTCATCTTGAAGATGTTGTTTCTCTCTGCAGACCCGATCCAGGTTCGACTTTACAACTGACGCCTGTCGTTTAAGAATCCGAGCACCAGGTGGGGCTTTGCTGGGCCTGGATTCTAACCCATCACCTGCGATTTAAACAAAATCAATATCACTATTAAATTCTCAACCTCGGATGATGCATTTCTAGCTTTCTCATTGGTTCCCTATAGATCTCAGTCATTAGTTATCAGCCATTTTTCCTACGTTTGACCTTATGGGGAAAATGAATCCGGCAACTGTCGGCTTAAGCTTAAAAGTTTTCGGCGGTTAGCCTAGTTTCTTCGACAAAAAAAAATGAACGGGGGGTTGAGAATTTTATAGAACAATTAATTTATTCGCCTGCAATTATTCATTTGACAGAAGGAGCAAAAGACGAGCTGGTAGAGACGTAGAGCGTCCGAAATGATCTGTCAGTCAGTCTCCTTTCTACATATCTCGTCAGTCGAAGAATAGACCTCAAGGACTTCATATATGACCAGAATAGTACAAAACATTTTTCACTTTGTAAGCCACCCCAGATGACCAAATTTTTTTTGTGACAAATACACTTGCTCTTGTGTACGGATCATCGCAAAATTGTGGAAAATTTGGCACGAAAACAAGCCGATCATGCTTGGAAACCACTGCAACGCTCTGAATATTTGTCACAATTTATGCGACGAGTCATCCACACGAACAATTTTTCGCATGTGGTAATATCTTTCGCTACATAAAAGCCGGCACGACAAATATATTCATCACATAAAATTCGGGTAAATGTTCGTGCGCACGAGCACCAACGAGCTCTGGACTATCGTTGTATTGAGTTCAAATCCTCAGCTTGTCCAATATCGTCAGGGTCTTCAATTCTCCAGTTAACTGAGAAGAAAGTGCTGCCTTTGTACTGACAGCTGCAAATGGTTCGACTTTCTAGTCTCCTCAGAGAAGGACGATAAACGCGTCTCATGTCACTTGTTCACAAAAACTCTGTTAAAGAACCCGTGCAGTGCCGGTAAAGAGTAGGCGACATAGTCCTGGTCTTATTATCTGTAATATGTATATTGCAACAAGGGACTGAACCCGTGTGCTATTGTTGTTCCTCCATGGGCTTTGTCCTTTAATGTCTAAATTAATAACTAAACAAATAAAAAAAGACTGAGAAACTTGTTTTGCATTACTTTACCTGATGTATCTCTTTTGTAAAGCCTCTCTTTGAGTTTGCTTAGGTCATTTTCAATAGAAGCCACTATACCGGCCAATTCACTATCCTCAGGGGTAGTGCGAGTCATTTGGCCGTTACGAACCACGTGATTGTCCGGTGTCCTCTGAGGTACACGTTTGTTATAGCTTTGTTCGCTTGTCTCATCCTCCGTCTCAGATGACAGAGACCTGTCAGAATCGTCCTCATTCGCAGTTGGTTCGCTTGACTTGTTTCCCTCTCTGGTAACTGAATGCGCACGGGCGATAATCCTACCCATTTCTTGGTTCCCAACCGAACTTGCTTCGTTCGAGTTGTTTTCTCCCCGCGTAAATGACTGCGCACGCGCGATTATTTCGTCCATTTCTGTGTTAGGCATTGAAACTTGTTCGCCGGACTTGTTTTGTTCCTGTGTAAACGATTGCGCGTGCGCAATAATTTTTTCCAGATCCAGGTTCTGCATTGAAGTTGGCTCGCTCGATTTGCTCTCTTCCTGAGTAAGTGACTGAGCGCGCGCAATAATTTTGTCCAAATCCAGGCCCGGTATAGGAGACAACGGTTGTGCCTCAACGTTCTTCATTTCAAGGCATTTCAAAAGTGCTAGTTTCTCATCTTGAACTTGCCTCAAAGTGTCTCGCATATTTTCCCTTTCCATCTCAATCTGGCGAAGTCGACTTTGATAAGCTATTTTGTCCTTCCTGGCTCTTTCTGTCAAGAGAGTATGTTCTTCCTCGAGTTGATCGTGGCTGGCCTTAAGCGAGTCATACTCCTCGCATAACTTGTCGAGGCTTGATAACAGGTCTTCTTTTTCTTCGTTGGCTTCATACAAACTTGACCTGAGTTGTTTGTTTTCAGTTTTGATTGCCTGCAAGTTGGTCGCAACTGGTGAGTTGTTATCTTCACCGCCACTCTCATCAGACCCATCTGTCCGCTCTGAACTGTAGCTGTATTCGGACTCCGATAAAGACAACTGAAATCGGAACTTGAGCTGCTCCCTTCGTGCCGCAGCCTCAGGAGTGCGAGGGCTTTTCCCGATCGATGGCGATTTCGCAAACACTTCGTTACCAATTTCTTTGTCTTGTTCTCCATTTTCACCTTTACTTTTGCTCTCCGTTTCGTCCACTGGCTGTTCCTCGTCGTCTTCCCTGAGATCTTCAACTTCTTGTCCATCAGAGTAAAGGTTTAAGATGCTCAACAACAGAGTTTGCTTCTCTTGTTGAAGTCTTCCAACTTCGTCTTCCAGATCTATGACTTTTTTCTCTGCCTCTTCGAGATTGGAGCTCATTTTTTCCAATTCCTTTGACTGCTGTTTGGAGGTCTGTAGACTCTGCACATCCTCGCGGTAGGAAAGCACATATTTCAAATACTTAGCCTCGCGTTTTAGTTCGTTCCTTTCCTCCACAACCTCATCTCGTTCGCTTTCTGATTTCTGCAGAGAATTTTTAACCGACTCCAAGTCTGTTGATAGGGCGTCCAGCTGCATTTGAAGACTCTTGCACACAGCACAGTCGACAGTGCCTTGGTGGTCTGCAACGATGCCTTTCCCGATTGCAATTGACGTTGCAGATGTTTCACTGTCCAAATTCTGCTCTAGCTCAAGATTTGTCCCATTTCTACTTTCCAGTTCATTAATTCTGTTTCTTAGCCACCCAACGGACTGCTTGTTTCCTTCAAGCTGCGTTAAAATCAGTTCTACTGACTCCAAGTCACTACATTGCGTATCTCTGTCAATCTTGTCTGAATCAATGCACACTTGTACTTCCTCCTCAACTGTAATGCGCTTCCCATTTTCCAGACATTCATCAGCTTTTTCCAAACCACTGACACAAATTTTTAATGCCCGTGCAAGTTCATCACCGTTGTCAATAATTTGCGCTTGCAACCCATTGCATTCTTCTCTTAACTTTGTAACACAGTCTTTTAAGGACTGCAGACCTTGTAGTAAAACTGAAATCTTGTTGGTAGCTCGCTCTTTCTGCTGAGACAAAGCTGCGTTTGAACTTGACAAATTGTAGATATTATCACGATACTTTTCGATAGTTTCAATTTGTTCTTTGTTTTCCTGCGCTAACGATGATTCCATTTCCTCGAGTAACAATATTTGATGTTTGAGTTTGATAACCTCCGCACGACTATTCTCCAGCTCTGTGGTCAGTTTACCATATCTGGCTTGGAGTTCTGTTGCTTCTTCTTTTTGCTTTTGCGCGGACAAATTAACAACTTCCACTTCACTTTTTCTTCTTTCGTTTTCTTGCACTATTTCGTTGAACTGTTTTTGCAAGTGAAGCTTTTCTTTTTCTAGAAGTGACACGACCGCGAGTCTGTGTTCCATTGGCTGTATTTTGTCGTTCAATGCTTTGTTTTCCTCCTCAAGATCTTTAACTTTGTGCTTTAGTGTTTCTAAGTCAGAAGTTGGTTTCCCTACCAAATGACAAAAATCATAACAGTCAAAACTTAAAGGCAAAATTAATCCCCACAAAATGCCCCGGTCTTCCCAACCATGAAATTTCTCTACGGTGTCAGTATTGCCTGATGAATTGCTTGCGTGAGTCCCTCGCTTAGAGTGAGTAAGCGAGCGGAGAGAGAGAGAGAGAGACACGACGTCACCAACTCGATCCTTTTTCAATAGAATTGTGTGCGCCAGGGTACGCATGTCTACATGGTTCTACATGAGAATGATGATTTTCTTGGAAATGACGTAAAAAAAAATCCGGGTTTTCAGTCCTACGAGGAGTCAAACCTACCATCTTCCGATTGCTAGTTGGGATGCTCTACCACTGAGCTATAGGAAGGAGACTCGTGGGAGTTACGCAATTCAACTTACTTTTGTTTGTTGGTACACTTTTACTATACCTGTTGCAAAAGTACCATGGGCTTCGCCTCCTGCAGATTTCTTCTTGTCATTCATCCTGCAAGATCCAAGACAGAAAGTAAGAGATGGTTTTAAAGTTATGAGGATTTCCCACATGATGATTTGGCATTACCCACACCGCGAAAAAAACAACTATAGGCAAACCCAGCAAACTATAAGCAAAGATGAGGCCTTATGGTAGTTCAAGTTTAGCGTGCAGGCGGAAAGCCCGTTAAACCTCCCGACGGGTGACATCAGTGGACTTACTTTTCGGCGATGACGGGGTCTGAATGAGGTCTGCCGTGAGCGTCTTGTTTTTTCGCCTCACCAGGTCTCTTCTTGTGCATGTCTTTGGACATGGCATAGCGTCTGGGGGGTTTAGGAGAATTGCTGGGACTTGATCTGGGAGTTCCAGTCGGACTTGGACTCAACTTGACTTTGACTTTGTCCCCGGCATTGAAGGATTTTGATCTCGGCTTTCCTTTGGATGGGGAAAATAAAGTTTCACTCAAAGATGTTTGAAGTTAGACGTCATGGCGTGATATAATATATACAGTAAACAATCCGGCTACAGACATAATTTGCGTGAATCAACCCCTTCTGCATGATTTCAACATAACACTAAATTTAATCTTAAGGGAAACAACACAACGTTTCCTTCCTTTTACACGCATCAGAATTCCTGATATGGTAAAATTGTAAAACACGACGCTTAGAAAACTGAAACGGCGTTTGGTTTGCCTTTTAAAATGTTCAGAACCTTATTCTCACAAGTGCGAGTATTCCACAAAATCAATGATAATCTTCTCGGAGTTCTTAAAACGATCTTTTGATCCGGTCTCTTGTTCGTGCGAGACAGGTGGAGGCCGTGGCCTCTGATCTTGATGTCCGGCTAAGAAATTCTCATCAGCCATCCGACAGCCAAACCATCGACTGCTGCCAGTCAAAATGAAATATCTACATCTATACAACACATCGACAACTCAGATATAAAACATAACGCACAAACTAACGACATCATGAAACAGCAAACAAACATGGCATAAGTTGTTGGCCCGTCGATAAGGATAAGTAAACATACCACTAACATAAAAGGTCAGAAGTATACTCGCTGTAACATTGCGCCAGTTATTGCATCACACGGCAAGTATCAGCCAACTTCAGTGAACAGTAATCATTTCGATTAACCTCACGGATGGGAGATTTTTGATTTGCCACAGAGGTATTAAATGAAACATAAAATCGCTAAAACATCGCCGACCAAAGCACGACACGCACTGTTACTCTCGACAATGAAAGGCACGACAGGAATCTAGGACGAGGCCTAATTGCAAAGTCCATACAGTACACAGATATAGTCTCACCTCCACTGGCAAACATTCTCTGAAAGTTGAAGTTTACCAGGTAGAACAAAGGACGATAAAATCAATTGCCATTTGAGTAGCGTATAGCGTACTGCCCAAATGTTTATTTAGTTTTATGTCACGCCACAGGTGATACGTCTGTCATTTGGCCCCTGTATCACATTTCCTCTCGAGCATGAACGACTAATCAGCATTTTTTGGACGAGAGCCGAAACGGTTCACCCCTGGCGTAGGAAATCTGTCGGCACTGTCGGCATTGTTATGGTTTGAGACCTATTTCTAATGAAACGCTATTGTCAACTGACACTTGCAGATGACAATAAACAGTTCCTTGGTTGTCAGTCTTCGCAGTCGAAACACAAACATTCAAACATGAAAGTCAGGGCGATATGAATATTGTGTTCTCAGCCAGCCGGTTCTGCCCACACGCAAAAATTTTCGCAGTTAATTAAACTGCTTACCTCCTGTTGGGACTTTTAAAGACGTCGAGGACACTGCCTTGTCCATCGTTTTGTGTTTGCTTGCTTCCTTTCCCATCGTCTTGGGCGATTCTTTTGTCGCTCTCCTGTCTCTGGATTGTCCTTCTGTTGAGTGAAAATTTGGCGCAGATTTAATGACCTACCACAGTAAGTCCTACCTCGCTTCCCTGTCGAGTTTCGAACAAGATATCTCGATCATTTCTTCCGTCTGTACCTTTTTTACGTAAACAGATTTTCGCTTTGGAATTTGTACCACGCGTGTCTGCATTCGGACTAAATCCAATGTGTCACGCGATATTGCCGGGGACTGACCTAATCCTTTCCTAATTTGTGCCCTTTGTAGAATTGAAGTCGGCTTGTTAATTTACGCGATTAATAATGTGTAAATGCACAACGGTTTCGCATGATTGAAATTAATCGGTATTCAAATAAGTATTCACTCTCTCAATTGATTTACGGTATGCACAGAATGAAACGACAGTGATATTGTTCACAAGACGTTAATTTCCTTTTTGAAAAGAAAAACGTCACAAAAAAGAAGATCAAGTATCATTTCTTCCTGTCTCCTGAAAGCAAAAGCAGCGGAAGGAAAATATGGAAATGTTATACAATGCTTAAGTCAAGGCACTGTCAAGTTAGTGTATTAATCCTGTGCACAAACAAAGGGCATTTAGTTATAAGGCTGTGTATAATTTAATACACATCTTACGAAACACGACGTAATCGGGAAAAATTTATAGTTCTTTATATGGTACTCAAATCAGTATGGTCTTTGCGTCACCATATTACCAATGTATGTAAGGCGGGTTTTTTCTACTTACATAATATTAGACGCATTAAATTTATCGAGAGACAGCTTACTCACTCTTGTACACGCATTCATCACGAGTAGGTTGGACTACTGTAATGCTCTATTGTACGGTCTTCCCAAAGAGCAAATAGTTAAGTTACAACGCGTGCAAAATGCTGCCGCCAGATTAATTATGGATATCGGGAAGTATTCTCATATTACTCCAGCACTCTACGAATTACACTGGCTACCAGTGTTAGCGCGCATACATTTTAAGATTTTATTATTAGCTTTCAAAGCCGTTCACGGCCTCGCACCTGAATATATTCGCAATCTCTTAGTTATCAAACGCAAGTCCTCGTACAATCTTAGATCTAACTCAGGCATTTTATTAGAGCCACCTAGAGGTAAGATGCTGGCAACCCTGGGTGAACGTGCATTTCAGGCGGCCGCCCCGCATCTGTGGAACGAGCTACCATTGCAATTACGCACTATTGGATCGGTAGAAACTTTTAAGAATTCAATTAAGACTTTTCTTTTTAAGCAA
>BLFK01001016.1:245339-285404 GCA_014634185.1 Astreopora myriophthalma | reverse complement strand
GCGAGTGAAAGGAGTTCAAAGCGAGTGAAAGGAGTTCAAAGCTAGTTAAAAGGAGCTCAAGGCGAACAGAACGTAAATTTGCGTGCGAAAGAACCAGACAAGAACAAAGTAAGAGAAGAAGGCGCCAGAAGAGAAGAGGTTTGTGCGAACGGTTGTTGGGGCGGTTTGTTGGTGTAAGAGTTCGTTTGTTTGTTTGTTTGTTTGTTGTTTCTGCCCGGAGAAGTTGTCAAGAACAAGGAAGAACTGAACTTTAATAAGTAATTTAGCTTAAATAATTAAGTAGTTTAAAAGAAAAATAGTTATTTTTACGTTCCCGTTAAATTGTATATAATAATCGTTTATGTATTCTAAATTTATTAAACTTGTAGTATTACTTAGTCTTTTGGTGGGTTGCGGGTTTGCGGGAAGGGTTTTGTACAGTCGTTTTTTCCAATTGTGTCGTACAAGGGAAAGATCCACGTCACACCTGATAGGAAAAATTTGTATTGCGGCTGAATTTCCTGACTCGATTGCTCCATTTTCATTATATTTACGACGATCGAGCAGGAAAACTCCGCCCTGCGCCGCCGGACGGTCGGCTTTCAAGAACCACACCGCATTGCATAGATAACATGCATAACGATTTGTTGGAAAGTTTCCTTAAGGAGCCCAATGCCTCTGTTCACTGCACTGCCTAATAGAAAAGAAAAAGAAACTCCTCATTTCACTAGACTGCCTATTAGAAAAAAGTACTATCATCAACAACCACAAAGACTAGACGAAAGCACCCGTTTCGGAGCGATGCCTTGCCCGCAGTACTGACGGAAGTCTTCATGTAAATCAAACTCATTATCATTTGACTGATTTAGCAAACAGCAAACTCGAAAATGGCCAATTTTAGTCTCTCTCTCTCTCTCTCTCTCTCTCTCTCTCTCTCTCTCTCTCTCTCTCTCTCTCTCTCTCTGTGTGTGTGTGTGTGTGTGTGTGTCTCTCTCTGTCTCTCTCTCTGTCTCTCTGTCTCTCTGTCTCTCTGTCTCTCTATCTCTCTGTCTCTCTATCTCTCTATCTCTGTCTCTCTGTCTCTCTCCCTCTATTTTTGGGACACCATAAGATTCTTTTGCGCCAACTCTGACCGTGCCAGGTTGTTAATGTGGATAGAACAGTAAGTTACGCCGTTTCCCTGAATCGGATAAGAGAAAACGATAGAACACTCGATTTGAAGTGCGACCACCGCATGCAGTTAATGAAGCAACTTCATTACCTTGCGATGATCATACTTCAAATCGTTACATATCCGCAGTTCAAATATAAGAAAATTCAGACATTCTCTATCATAGATAAAACAGTCATTGACTCCCACGCGTGATGGAGTCGTTGTCTGGGATTTGTATCAATTCAATAAAGTTTGTTTAAAATCATAAAAATGTGTATACGCCAAGTTATCGTTTCTATAATGCACAGTCATCACGTGGTTCTAATCAGTAGCTGCTCGCAGCATTCAAATTACAATAACCTGGGTTTTCCCGCCGGGGATGCCATGTGACCAGACACAGCGGCCATGTTTTTGTCAGCTTGGGTCTCGAGTAAAATCTCTTGTGTTTTTGCGGACTGTTTGTTTGGTCTCGCATTGTTGTTACAGTAACCTCTCGTTTATACACTATACATCGTTCAGAATGTGCTTGAAGCCCTGGCTTGGGGTAACTTTAGATCGGATTTCAAGTCATACGATGACGCCATAGCGCTTCCGGTGTACGTGTGATTTAATTGAAACGGGGCATGTAATCAGTCAGAGAGCTAAAAGATGACAGTTACGTGATCGAGAACTGAGTGAAACTGCTAGTTCTTCATTGTCTCGGGGAATAGTGTCAATGTGACACCGTAGAAATCCCCACAACTTAACCTCCCATGCAGTCTGTATTAAATTCTATATAGAAACCCGCCTTGAGATTCATAGTAGCTGGACACGTACCTTTATTAAGGGGTTTTCGTCTGCTAGGAGTAGCTGGTTTGGTAACCGCTCCATCAACTTTATCTTCACCCGCAGCATCCAATGACTTTGCTGCAGGATTGATGTCCACAGGAAGCTTGTACGCAGGCGATAATACAGTCACACCATCACCGTTCTCGTTCACTTGAAATGGCACACATATGGATACAGACGACAACCATGGGTCAGAACACTGATCGGGTTTTTCGGCTTGTTGGTTCTGACCATGAACCTGGAAAGGTATGGACACCTTGACTAAGTCTGACTCTAGCCTTGGACTGCTAGGAGTGTCTTGTGTGATGTCCTTGACACTAATATATGATGGAGACATGGCCACTACCATCACATCCGATTCTTGCTCGGTAATCTTCATCTCTGGTGGACACGACAAGCGTCTTGGTGCTGAAGCTCTGCGCCCTGCGAGGGATCCACCCTTAATGTCCGGGTTAAGTGATTGTGACGGCCATCTTGAACTCAGCTTGCCGGTGTTTGCATTGTCGTCCAAAGCGTCAACTCCACCCTGAGCGACAATTGTGGGTTCAACAACGTACGACGAAATGCTGTTTTCTTGTGCGATTGCATCAACTCGAGAACCTTTATTGCTGGAGTCGGAAGAGGACCAGGCTTGTTTGGGTGCTGCGAATTGGTAACTTTGGCTTGTTACCCCAACAGAACTCGACCTCTGTGGATTAGGTTTCGATGAATTCAGATCGACTATGACTGCCTGAGGTGGTGACTTCGTTTGTTGCAAAGCCGGCCCTGAACAACTAAGAGAGCTGTTTTCAATCCCGTCGGACTTTTCGTCAAGAAAAAGCTTCTCTTGCGATTGGCGTTTGGATAAGACAGATAAGATGGTACTTCGTGCTTTCTTCTTCAGGATGTTACCATTGTTTGGAAAAACCGACGACTTTGAAGTCGCTGCAATAGTGAAAGGAAAAACATGTTTACCACACTTAAGTCAGCCTGCGCAAACGTTAAACATTAAGGCTGAACACCGCATGGTAGCCGGATCTCCTATTTACACCACATTCCCAGAGTGAGTATAGTGTGAGAGAAAGAAAAAAATGCCTTTTCCACTTTTAACGGTTGTTTCGGGCGAATCACAATCACAAGGGCCTGATACACACTGATGCGTTTTCAAAAATGACCGTTTCCATCTCGTAGAAAACGAAGAAAAAACGAAAACGAGAAACGAAATGTTTTTTTAACCACACTTGCGGTTTCGCATCGTTTTCACCGGATCGCACTAAAACGCTCGAAAGCGATCAAAACAAGTGAGTTGGGGAATTGCGCGTGTGGTAAATAGTCTCTGTTATCATTATATTATGTATGTTTTCGAAAGTCATGGTTTACATAGGCGTTTTCGGGCATAGTAGTGTGGACGACTGGACGACAGGTAAAATAAAAACGCATTCAAAAGTACGCCTTTTGAAACGAAAATGCTTGAACGGCGGCTGTTTCCAAAATAAATCCTAGGAATTGAACTCATGTCTTACACACAAACATTGTATATTTTGTCATTCTGTGACAATGCCAGAAGTGTTGTACAGGGAGCTAAATTCTAGCGTACCTCTGTCTGGTTTGGTGTTGTTATGTGACTTGGTGAACATGGCAGAAAATCTCCAAGATGACGATCTTTTCTTCGATTGGTTAGTCGTCTCTTCAAGTTTGACACCACACTCCTCCTCCGAGGATCCGTTTACAGCATTGGCAAGTTCTTCCCTGGGCCTCTTTTCCTTCACGAAGCGAATTGTAGCTCCGAGACTCAATTTTTGGGGAGGATTTTCCTGATAAACGGAAGCAGTTATGAGCGTTCTGAACCTGACAAGCTTTTTTTTTACGTGAAATAGATCACTAAGTTCAAGTGTAAATCAAGGAAGCAAAAAAAAATTGCATGAGCCCGCAATTTCATCATTCTAGTTATCGATTAGTGCATCTGAATCGCAAATCGAGCAAGCTGATTTGTTCATATTCTCCCCACTACTCCGGGACATATTGCCTCTACTACTCAACCTGACACAGCTTGATGAATTCTGGGCGCGTTTACCAACCAAGCCACCGTACCATTTATTTAGGATCAACACACATACAAAGCGGGCCAACTGCTATTTAAGGAAAAACAAATGCACCAAAGCCGGACACGAAAACCTCTTAAACTCAGCGGGTGCAAAAAACGGGGAACGTGCTGCCCCGACCAAGGCAGTGGTGCCACCCTTGGAGATTTAGGGTATTCTATTTCAGTAAAGATGGTGTTCACGAACAAGCTACAGTTATTACAGGAAAGATCTAATTCCAGAGAAAACCCAAAACCTGGTGTCCACATGATGATATTTGAAAATTAAAGGAAAATAAAACGTTAACGGCTACAAATTACGAGCTGCTATTCCAGACCTACGGACAGACTTTATTTTATCACGATAATGAATAATAGCTATGTAGCTTGTGGAGTCGTGCAATAACATAATAATCGATAAAACTAAGAATTAACTTAATGCCATAAATTTAGTCATTTAACCTTATACAATATCTATATATACATATACCTTTTTACCTCAATATCTTATTCTAAAATCCTCTATATATAATTAAAATCCGCAGATCTAAAATTGGCTGTCGTTACCAGAGATGGCGGAGTGTTCTTTGACTTGGGGGGAGGGGCTTACTAGCGAGCGCCGGTTTCCCCAGCACCCCCCTCCCCCGGCTCCGCCTTCCCTGGTTACTGAAGTCTCCTTAAAAGTCACTTCTTTGAAAATATCAATCGAATGGATTTTCTTTGCCAACCCCTAATAGTTTGTATCACAAAACTCGCTACGGCAACTCCCACCCGTACCCAGACCTTTGTCTGATATATGCCAGCAAAAACAGTAACTTCTGGGCGGAGTTGCATTGTTCAAAGCCGGGTTAGCGCTAACCCTGCGTTAAGTCCGATTAAAACCTTTAGGTGTTCATGGCATTTAACCCGGATTAGCGCTAACCACGCTTGAACAACTCTGCCCTGGGTCTAGGATAATCACAGATTACATTTTAGCAAATCAATCGGGCGAATTCAAAAAGGTATGTGTCGACATGATGTAGTTCGCCACTTGATTTATGACAGGAACATTTCAGAAATGTTTTGCACGATCGACAACAACAACATCAATAGACTTGGACCGGATCTCTATCATTTCAGCCTATTTTGCCGACGGCCTTGCAACGAATAGAAAAATAATTCAAGTACTGCTGGCCCAACCATGTCAGTGCCCAAGAATTTTCTGGCGGTGATAGCGATGACGTCATAAGTGGTGCAAGAACTAATTTTAGTTTCACGAACCATAAAGAAATTTCTTCTCCTCTATTAACTGTGAAAGAAGTTAGCATTTGCTTATCGGATCGATGGAATTCGCTTTGTCGATAAATTCTAGCGAAACCAACCGCATCGGTACAAAGGCTTTAGTTGATATGCTGATGTTGATGCGAAACGTGAAGTGACCAAGTGAACGGCACACCCGGAGAACTTTTGAATTACTCAACGAACGTTTTGTTTTTCAACGCTACCGGTTGGAAAGCTGACCAAACTATTAGCAGAGCGCCCGAGTTATAGGCAAATATCGCGTCTGACGCAGTGAGGTCAAAGTTAACATGGCATACAGTTCGAAAGCAAAGGAGAGTGTGTTGAATGCTGATTGCCGCAAAGTCGCGCGTGATACTCAGCTGCGGTACACTTTTGTATTGCCTTAGGAGAGTCTTTGGTACACAATTCTTGGTGGTTTCCATATTGCATCCGGCCATTTATACATTTTCGAAGCCTCGTACGTGTGGTGACAGTCGCTTCTCGAAATATTTCCGACTCCTCAACGAGTTTGGTCGAAAGTCCTGTGAAATGGCTGAAACTTTGAATGATTGCAGCGTCCTAAGTACAGATTGTGGAATAATTTCAGAATGTTCGTCTCACTATTTTATTTGTGGGGGGAATGCAGCAAATTTCACGACACAAAAACTCCAAAAGGGAGATAGAAGTGAGAGCACCATGAAATTAGGTGTTTATCGTTTTCGTGCGAACACTTCATAAAGCAGGCCCTTCTCTTGCTAAAATAAATAAGTAAATAAATAAAGCCACGCCATCAAACGTTTTGACCGCGATGTACCTTACTTCGGTTCCTAGATAAACGGAAAGCTTTTGAAAAGTCAGAGGCAAACCGAGAGAAAGATATCTTCAATGTTGTCTTGCTATTGGTATTGCCGGCACATACACCCCTCTGAGGACGCCACATTCTCCAGACGCAAAAAGTGCCCAGTGCCGTCTGATCGCCGGCAAGCATATTGTTCGTTCTTTTCGTTATAGGAGTCGAGCGGACCCACTTGAACTTTTAAAACACTCTTACAACAAGTTAACACCTTACGTGATTTGCTGCAATAATTAAATTCTTACATTTCACATAGGATCACGTTCGCTTTTATAAGAAACCTCCACATCGTTTTAGTTTATGAAAATTTGGAGCCCTTCCTAAAATTAACGATAAGTTTTTTTTTCCCTCAACTCACATCTCTGTGTTTTGAACTTCTTATTCAGGCCTGCCAGTTAATCATTGTACTGATATAATAAATAATTAACACAAATTCCTCTTCACACAAACTACAATGTAAAGCATGTTAATGTAAAACGACCAATAAAGAGGTCCATTCAGTGTGTAATGCGAGTGTTTGTTTCAACTTTTCATGGAGCGCAGCCAGGATGCGTGTGTCGTAGTACAGAAGGAAACTATTTAAATGACCGGTAAATCGATTTATAAGACTCTCAGCATCGCAAACGTTAGAGCAAACAGTGTAATCTTTCAAAAAATGGGACATTAACACCGCTAATAATCCTTGGCGCCTCACCAGAAACTTTTCTTGATTGCAGTTTTCACTAAGCATTCGAGAAAAGCGTAATCTTTCCGTTCGCTTTCATGTTGTCGACAGTTTCACTTAAAATATCGGAAGCCTCTCGGATTGCGAGCTTGACCTTTACGCTGTTAACAGTGGATGTCTACGCCATTGTTTACTCGACTTGTTTGCCTGATTCATTTAAAATTAACTCAAAGACAACCGAACGAAAATTAAGTGTTAAGTGACCACCGAAACATGTCGAGCCGCATAAAGGCATCTCACAGCTAATGAAAGGTTTCCACGTTATTGAACGTGACTTGTACACGAAGCACGAATTGAAACAAATGTCTCCATGACCATTCAAGAGTTAAACTCATTGTACATATGATATGAATATGTACGTACATTATATTCACAAACGCGACATGATGCGAACAAAATGGAAAAAAAAAAAAAGGTTTTTGACATCAAAACGTGATTCGCGACACCCCAGCCATCGGGCGTAAAAAGAGCAAAACTGACATCTGACCACATCTTTAAAGATTTCCGCAGATACATTGCAAAGCTGCAACTAGTGTTGACAAAGCGAAGCACAAAATAATACGTTGGATTACGGCCACAAAGTCGGACAGGAGTATTTGAGAGTGTGAATACGGATAATCTCAACTCATTCAAGGTGGCACACTGTTAAAATCAATGCTCGAGTCGACCGAACAAATGATCTGTACAGCGGGAACAAATAAAAGCTAACCTCGACAAGCAGCTTAAGTAAGCAGTTGGTACCTACCACTTGTTTTCAAGACCTTAGGCCGTTCCTGCACCACGGAAGAAGCTGGTTTTCCCCAACGCAACGATCATTTAAAGCGCCGCTCGATGGCAAGTTATTGACAAGCTCTGCCAACGGAACTCACTCGCCACACGCTCTGATGCTTTTGGGAGCGATGCGTTTCTTGAATTTTAATTACTTGAGGGATTCCTCTGAGCCGCCGCTGGCTATTTAAAGCACAAAAAGAAATCTTACTGGCTTAAAACTTGGCTGCAAGCAAAAGCTTAGCGCGGCTGCAATCTGGCAGCTACAAAGCCTACTGCTGTCAAAAGGTTATGGTAGAATTTTCTACACAGCGGTGTTATGGAATGTGCGGAATGCAGTAATATATCATTGCTTAAATCATGAATATTCCTGGAATATTGTTCGTGCACAACGATGTTTTTTGCGGTGCGTACAGCAAGTTTAAGAGCACTCAGAGCTCTGACATTTGGTTTGGTAGAGGTGCAAAGTATGCGACATTTTTCATCTACGACTTGTAGAAGACTGGAACAGATTGTATCAATACCCCATATGACTTAAAACAACGCGGGCAGCATCCACGCTTGCCAAAATATCCAGATCAGTGTAAAGCCGGTCGTTTCTATAAATGTAGGCAGAACTTTAATTTGAAGTCTGATATGTCGACCAACTGAAAAGATGTGGCCAACAAATGCCTTCTCAGAAGGTGCATGAAACTTCTCAGGAAAGCCCGTTGATTTGTATTATTGATTTAGGAGAGAATGTTTTGTTTTTCTGGCCATTTAATCCTGAAAATGTCATCGAAATGTCGTTATTATTATTAAACAGTTTTCCATGGAAAATGAAAAGAGAGAAACCGAGGTCTGTGCGATGTTTTGGTTTACTTAAAAGCATCTCCTGGCAATGAACTGGCCCACTAACACAATACGATAAGCAAATCAGTTTGTTACTAGTGGCTTGTTGTTGAGTGCTTTTAGCGAATTACGCTTAATGGAACTTAAAAGCATAACGTTTACCTTTCGTTTTCACCATTTTCACCGTGAAAATGGTGAAAAGGAAAGTTCAAAATACAGATGCTCTAACTGACTCCCACGCAGCCTCAGGCGTGTGTTACATGTTACTGGTTCAGTATGACCGCGTGCATGGTCTAGCGTCATTTCGGAATTCGTCATTCCACTTACCGGGCTAAAAGTTTACCATCTCGTTTACTGTCACCATTGCGAGTATATGCTACCCATTTGACATTTCACCGTATTTGACATAAGCAGTATGCAGGACATTTTCAACCCAGCGAGCCTAGTTTATGCTCCCACGGGCCTCCTTTAGCTTACTGCCGGAATTGCATCTGAACTAGTACAGGACATGCACGACTACCGGTCAGTAGTAATCGGAACTTACAACTGATGCAGGTTTGTTTACCTTAGACTCAGTTTATGCGCTCAGACTGCGAACTGTCTTCCGTAGTCTTCCGTTAATAAGAGTGTCAAGCTAAGGATGTATGCAACTCGACGAGACTAGGCTATTTTTGTCCCACTCTCGCACATCATCTTGACGGAAGAAATGGTCACACATGTGCTATGGATGGGACTTCCAGCAAAAAAGCCATTTGATATCTTGGTCTTAAATTTCAAGCAATATATAACGCCTGCGTTGAGGTATTAAGAAACGATTTTTACAAAAGAGGTTTAAGAGGTTCCTCATTTTCCCCCCAAAACGAGTATCACTCGCAGTTACATTCAATCCCAAGGTGTACTCATGCATCCTTCCGATGATTGCCACAAGTTTGATTGCTTTAGTGACGAATAGTGAATACTGGACGGGTGCAGAAGCCGTAATTGTCAGTAGACAAAGCATCGCCGTCCGGTGCTTCTCTGTTGATATTGATCAAGCACAAGACATCTGCTCAATTCAGTGTCAATTTTGCGTCATTTTATAGGCTTTTCGCTTCGGTTTTTAATTTAGTTTTATATCCTTTGCCTTACGAACATGTACTTTTGACCATTTAATCAACGATCATTAATTGATGATTTGTCTTACATGTATATGCCTATGTCTGCAAAAAGTATACCCTCGATATTAAATTCATTACATTGATTGTACAATTTTCTCTCCTCTTCCTTTTTTATGTAAGGCTGTACAATCTATCCACAACTCACTTTATCAAAATTGAAATATTAACAACAAGCAAAGAAACAACCATACTTTCCCTCTCAAAACTAGAAACTCTTTTTTCTATTTACAGTGGCCAACTCTAAAGCGTCTGCTCCTTTGGCAACTGTGCACCCCCATTTTTTTTTAATAGTTAGTTCCTCTATCCTAATTTCCCTAATTAATATAATACACGGCATCTGTGTAACCCTGTCGTTAATACAAAGTATATCAAAAAAAGTGTGCAAATAAAGATTAAATTGACTTGAATTGAATTGAATTAACTCAAAAGTTAGCATATTTTATGAGATAGAAACAGATAACTATTTATGACCAGCAAATAACTCCCATAGTCTCAAAGAAATGCAATCGGTCGAGTCAGTGTTAAGCCGGGCATGCGCGATCAAAAAGGAGTACATTATCGACAAAGAGAGTGACGAACGAACAACGAGCTTTATCTATACTGAGCTCAGTGAATAGCATCCGAACTAATACTCCTGTTAGGAGAACTGGGATTTTTTTCGCGAGTATGGCCGCCTCATTAGCGGGCGGATTAACTTGAACATTTCACCATAATTCTAGTAGTTGTACTGCAGTCTTGCTTGTATAAAGCAGTATCGCCATGGCACTCAAAAATTATTACAATACAATAATAATGAAAATAAGCAAAGAATCGAAAAAATCTTTTTTTTCTCTCTCTCTCTCTCTCTCTCTACCTTATTCTTACTCCACAGTTAACATATAAAAGATGTGAATAGCAAAGACAGATACTTATCGATGCTGTGCTTGGTTTGACTATTTTTAGTACCGTAAACAAGGGAACAGGCTAGCCTGGCCTGTTAGGGATTGTTCCGTAGTCAATGCAAGCAAAAAGCCACGCCACCGTTACCAAAAAGAAAGATAAATGAGACTCGCTGACCGCTTCGGACGCAGTGTGGCCATCCACAAAATACGTGTGATATCAGCTAATCGATTACTTACGAATAAGATGATCTGATTTCCTTCGCCAAATGATCGTTCGTCGACCTTTTTTCTAAAACGTTTTTTAACGCCAGTTCTCTTACTTGCAGTGGCAAGATAATTACACCTAAAGCACCTAAAAACTGCAATTGTTGAAGCCGGGGTCTCGGCGCAGGATATCCGAACAGATTTGAGCTGTTACACGTACAGGGGAATTCATTTGAGGTGCAGTGTAGCCCGATACTATCAGTACGATGAAAACGGAAGTCTTTCATCCAAGCTTACCTTTACGCCGCTTGCAGACAGAGTTTCAAGTGCATCCATTGTCAAACGCCGAGTCTTTCAACACACTATTCCGTCCAACGCTGTTTTAACGATCATGAAGCTGTGAGGAAAGTCAAAATACGTGGAGAAATACATGTAGCATGTTATCACCATTGCATAGTACATAAGCTGTGTCGCCGGTGCTCAGTATAATACAACAATTATACCTAATATTGGACCAATGAAGTAGGTTGATACTATTGCAAATGCATGAAATGCGTTAATCACACTGGCAATATCACGCAAGTGTTTCACTTCTTAATGGCAAACAACTTCGAAGCTGCGGGGCTCCTTAATTCCCAGAAAGGGTATTGGAAATGCAATTTCAGGCGTTGGAGAGGAAGGCGATCATTCCGTGAGGCTATCAAAAAAATCCCAGGTCAAAGATGTACAAAGATATCCGTGGAGTTAAAAAAGGAATGACATATTTTTGTGGTTCTATTACCCAATCAAAACGTATTTGGAGACTGCAACAAAACGGCTTTTGATGGTCACATCGACTCAAATAACGGTGCAATAAAATAGGGATTGAAAAACGCTAAGAGGTTAAAACTTTGAATGACGTAAAAAATGAGCGTGTTCAGTCAATCTTGTCATTTTCCAAAGTAACAGTTGTGGCATCCCAGGACAATCTTCAACATTTATCTGTACTTCGCACAATGAGTTTTTTAAGTGGATGTTGAATCAAAATACTCTCACAGACTGAACACTTGCATCTTGAGGACTCCCATCCTTAACATTGAACTCATCAAAGCTTCTTAATCCTGTGTTATAAATGTAGAAGTCTGAATCCGAAGCCTTCTTTTCTACAATTCCAACAGTTTTTAAACGCAACTTGGCACTATGCCATTTGACGAGAACAGAAATTCAACAGAAAGAACTCCCAACATAGTGTAGTCCTATCAAAATTGATGAATTAAATGAAATTAGAAAGTATTAATTTGGCAGAATAGCCAAACTCGTAGGCACATAATTGTTACAAATTTATTACAGTTCTCCAAAAGAGCAACATCCATGCCTCAGGGATGTTTTCAGGGCCCCTGAAAACTCTTGAACGTTGTCACCATACTTGATTGGCAGTTTCATGACATGAAAGCATGCATTACCATCTGCAAGAGTTGCATTCCCTGGGAGGTAATCAATCCTAGCCTTTGGAACGAGTCCAAGAACTGGGATTCTTCTCTGTGCTGTCACAAACTTCAGGAGAAGACAAAAGTATGGAGATTTCTCCACCCAGTGCTGCGATGTCTTGGTTTGCTTGGTTGTTTTACATCAAAACAGCTCAAAGAGCGCGCAAAGTACAAATCAGTTTCGTTCATCTGTTAATTTAATTTAGGATGGTTCGTGAATCACTGAATTTTCAAAACTACAAAAGGTTTATCTCCAAGTCCAGATTGCTGCTGCTCTATCCAGTAGCCTGAGTCTTGCGCTTTTTGTAGTAGTTGAGGTGCATAGGTAGGATACGTGTACAAGGAAGTTGTCTTCAAGTTCCCTACATTGATCAGTGTAAAAAGATTGTGCAGAGAAGATTAGTTGGACAAGAGGAAGCCACTTTCCGATCACAAGCCACACCACCTGCATGAGCACAAAGGCACAAGCACAAAAATGAAAGCACCATTTTACATCCATACTGCCTTTGAAAGGTACGGCAACTTCACCTACGCCTTATAGCTTTGTTAGGTTAGGTAAGACGGTATGCACTAGACATGGCTTTCCAAGACGCCAACACAGCTTGCCAGAGGACTGACATTCTTGAACCAGAGGGCACGCCTGAAAGTGAATCGAAGCCGTAAAAAATCATTTGTTCAGTAACGAACAAAGAATGCAAAGAAACTTAAAGAAATCAGGCCTCGGTTGTTCGAAAGCTGCATAACGCGATATCCCCCGGATAACTACTATCCAGCGGATAAGTTGTTCGCTAGGTGGATAACGTTATCCATTGGATATAAACCATTATTAAAAACTGAATCATTGGATAATGCAATTCAAGACTTTTCATTGGCTTAGCTATCATGGTATATGAGCTATTAGTATCACCCAACTAGTGGACTAATGCAAATCCTGCATTTTGATTGGCTACGCTACTAGAGGACTATTAGTAATAGTCCTCGAGTAGCGAGAAGCGTGACGCTTTCTTTCGCTTTATTCCCCAAAAATATTTCTTCAACATGCATTTGCTAACTTTATTATTGCCTTTTCTGTCCGACTAGTTGGGTGATACTAAAACAATTAGATCCTTCGCCCGCAAGGGCCACAGGTCAATAGCCCATTCGGCTTCGCCTCATGGGCTATTGACCCGTAGCCCGCAAGGGCTACGGGTCTAGTTGTTAAACATACCATAATCTCCAAATATGGTAAGTGCACGCGTCAGCTTAAATTTTTTTCCCTGAGGAAACAAATGGCAGCCGGCGAAAATCGCTTCGCGCCGGATTTAAATGAAAAAGAAGTCCTTGAACTGTTACAAAACGCAACACCAGGGACCACAAAGAGAGCCACAAAGTATGGCATGAAAATATTTCGAGGTAGTAACTTCTAAACTTTATTTTGACAATTTAAGCATCTGTGTTTATAGTTTAATAATGCGAAGCAAAACAATGCAAGTTGAAATTCGGGAATTTGTAGTTGAAATTTGTTGTTGAAACTACGCGCCTCGTTGGCTATCTATCATCTCATACCCAACGCGCGCTCGTGGAATAATTCTATCCAGCGGATAAATGCTAGCATGTCCAATTGAGTTATCGGAAAGATTTCCGTACAGCTCCCTAAATTAATTATACATGCATATTCCTACTAACCCTCTTCCAAAAAGAACGAACGTGAATAGAGTTTCGCAAGGAATATGCATGCATAATGAAGTAGGGACCTGTACGGAAATCTTGCCGAGTTATCCAGTGGATATCGCCATTCACCTCTTAGACGGTTTTCACTCACGTGACCAGCGGCGATATTGATTTACTCAAACAATAGGACATACTTGCATGAAAATGGAGTTTAATTACCCGAGGATTGTTTAGGTTCACCAAAATGGCCGCCGTTTCTTTGTTTAGGGACACCAAAATGGCCACCATCACGCCATGTGAAAACGATCTATTGAGTTCTCCAATGGATATCCAGTGGGTAGTGACTTATCCAACCTTCGAACAACTGGGGACCATTCGAAAAAATACTTCTCCATACACTTAGACCAGTAGAATGATTTCCGACAAGGGCTGTTAGACTTGTTAGTCAATAAGTACCACTAGATGCGCCACTGAAACCGGCTGGAATGGACAGGTAGTGATCTACTCACCCTGATACCCACTTGCTGCAAGAACCAAGGTGTAAATGAAGAACACAAGAGGTAGTATTTTGAGGATTATAATAGACTTTTGCCAGTGACGATAGCGGAGACTTAGGCAGTGCCTTTGAACGCTTCTGAGAACCGTTAAAAGTCTTGCAGTCACTGTGCAGCGTACACCTGTTAAAATACAACACATAGTGTATAACAATAATAATAATAATAATAATAATAAATTTTTATAGCGCCCTATTCTAGAGCTCTAAGGCGCTTTACAATAAGATGTTTAAAAAGGAGTAACTTAGTAAATTATAAATCTGAAAAAATAACCTAACCTGAGCCACAACAAATATATTGTTTCTTAGCATATGCTCTTGAAGAACAGTAGCTCCTCACTTCTCACTTTATTCTCTGACTGCAGTCTTTTGGTTCAGCTGTACCATTGGTGTACTGACTGGCATTGCACTTCTTGACTCTGAACACATTAGCCACACATTGCTTATTACTTATTTAACCAATTTCCGCTGCTGTTTGAATAATTAAACGACATGGAAACCAAAAGGGTTGAACATACAGATGTTATTTTCTACTGAGGTGACAGTACTGTACCTTGCCTCTTTGTAGGATTACTGCAGTCAACTGCTTCACAAGCGTCACTTCCAACTGGATATGAACCGTATTCCAACTAAATTGAGCACAGAAAATGATACTCAGATGAACACAGGTAAAGGTTCCTTACCCATTTTATCTTCAGCTGTTCCGCTGTTAGTTCCATAACATTTGCGGGACAAAGGAATGCGATATGACGAATTACCTCTACTGTATTTCGAGGTCAAAACTGGTACCACCAACAAGTACTACTGGTTGCCGGAAAGTCTTTCAATTTCATTATCCAATGTGGCTAGCCAGCAATCACAGAGGAACAGAAAGGCTGTACCATATTATTGAAACATTAGTATGTTAGTTATGACATTAGCAAATAAAACCTTTTCACTTACCTTTCTTGAACTACCTACCATCGCCTGCAAAAAAATGTATCAAAGCATCATTTATGATGTCTACGTTCAACAATGCCTTCTTGAATGATTCACAGTGTCAGAAAATGTATGATTACACTTGACCACGTAATTTCCCCACTGATCTGTTGACGCAATACCTTTCGCTGCTCTTTTGTAGCAGAAGACTGGTAGCCTGCTCAGGCGGTTTGGTGAGTTTTAAAGCTCTTTTTGTTTGTTTGTTTGTTTGTTCGTTTGTTTGTTTGTTCGTTTGTTTTTGGGGGTCAAGGGAAGTTGAATTCAGGAGTGTGAGATGATTGACTCATTTTGATTCTTACGATGTTAATGGATCTGGTTTGACTTAAAGAAAATACACCTATTGAGAAACTAACTTAAAAATAAAAATAACTTACGGAAAATGCTTGATTCATTCGGGAGAATGAAAAAATTCAACTGGGAAACTACATGATCACGTGATACGTGCTAACTCGCGCCAGTCCGCGAACCTATGTTTTCTCACTAACAAGGAGAATCGGTCGAGCTTTGGACAAAATAGCATGGGAAAGAAGATAACAAATCAACAACAGTTTCCAGTAGTTTTTCATAGGCTGTACTCCTACACACCTTAACATCAAAACCTTAACATCCTTCATTTCTTGAAATTTGTCACATACTATCTTTTTGTATACAGTCCTAAAATTCCTCTTACCTCCCTTTGTTCAGAAGTAAGAGTTTTATTTTCTTCCAGAAAATTTTGAATTTTTCCGTGTAATCCTTGTGGCAGCAAAACACGCTTGATGTAAAGTTCTGTTATGTCCAAATATTTTTGGTGGAAGAAATTCTCCTCACAAGCAAGCCACTTCTCAGCAAGTTCATCAGCCAGACCATACTCTGATGCTTTCAAAACCAAACAAATGCTGCCACAGATGACAAAAATTAATGCAGGCCTTTCACACAAATACTAATGATAAATTCTGTATCAATTTATGAAATGTTGTACCAAAGGGATTCAGCGCTGCGAGATACATCTTTCCACCCTACCCACCCCAACATCTTTAACTGATCCATCTTGTGACCAAGACAAATTCAACATTGACTCAAGTTTTGGATTCTAAGGAAGTCATGTTACCCATACTTTGTCATATGTCCCACAACCATTGATACATGCTTATAGTTTATCCCAATGCTCATTCTGAGTTACAGGACATAAATCTTTATTTTTCTTCATTGTCTGGCACCTTCCGTTAACCCTTTAATCCCCAAGAGGGCCCCAGTGACGAGTAAAATCGTCTGGTGTTAGACAGAGTAAAATCTATATGTGGCACTACTGGGAGTTCAAGGGTTAAAGATGCAAATTTAATTGGCAAGGGCAGTTGCCCAGTGTCAGTGTTCATGGCAATTCAACGTCTGATGTGGTTTTCTTACTGATGCGCACAATTCTGCTGAATTTCATAGAGACACAAATTGCATAATAGTGTGGTTTTCCACTAGCTGAGGAACGATTGAAGCGGAAAACAATATTTTCTCACACACAGCTGGTAGTATCGATTCTAGTGTGTGACCTTTTTTTTTTTCAGGTCACAGGCTCATTCAAATTTTACTTGTTTTGTTGCCATCGTCTTTACATGACCTGCCCTATCCACCCACCCTTCATGGGTTTTTTAGTCACTTTATGTTTCTTGAGTGGTCCTGTAGGCCTGTTCTTATTGTATCTAGCCTAGGCGTCTTTCTGTTTTTTTTTCTTAATTGTAAGTACTATTGTACCATATAATACTGAGAAGATTGGTACTAAAGGTCAGGCTGCATGGTTGGCTTGGCATGGATCCTGGTTGTGTGAGAACATGTAGTACACATGAACTGTATTACACATGAACTTGACAATGATCATTGCTGTGACAAAAGAAGTAGAAGCCTGAAAGAAAATCTACTAGGCTTTAATGTGACTTAAAACTTGTGACTGTGCAATTAGAGTGTACACTGCAGTTCATCCATTCACTGCTTATGGGATATGATACAAATTTGCAATTGACCAGTTCACTTGATAGATCAGTCGGTAGATCAGTCGCAATGGTCATGGCTTCGAATGCAAGCATAGAGTTTTTAATATTTTCTTGTCATTCTTTGTGGCTTCTTAAGTTGGGTAGTTTACTGCGGCAATAATCATTCTAACATTCATTTCCCACTCTCAGTTCATATTTAAATGTATCGATGTTTTACGGGATAGAGGATCTCTCAGTTAATCAGCTTCCAGTTGGCTTAATAGATCAGTTGGTATAGCAGCTATGCTGAGTGCAGTGCATCTGCACAGTCAATGCCAGGAGTGTAGCCAGCTTTTTGACTTCTTGAAGGCCTAGTCCCTCAAGGGACATTTGAACATTTGTAAAAGTCACCTTAAAAATGCCAAGAGGGGTGAAAAAATTTAGGCATGGGACTACGGGCCTATAGGCTGGCTACACCCCTGATCACGTGGAGTCCCTTTCAAGCCCGAACCTCTTTCAGTTTTCTTGTAACAGCTTAAGTTCCTTACTTCACTAAGATGATCATTCTGATATTACTGGTGCATTCAAAATATTTCATAGCTGCAGTTTATATATGAGTGTTTCATAAAGATCGACTATCTTCTATTTGCCTCTAACTGGATATAATATAAACTCACACTTGGCTTCACAGCTCAATTGGTAGAGTAGGGTGCAGCATAATCACATGGCCATGGGTTTAAGTCTTTCTTTACAACTCACTTCATAGGTTGATTTTTCTAACATAAAACTAAGAAACTGCATAATTTACCATAACTCCATCACCACTGGTGGAAACTTTTGAGGATTTCCAAACACTTTGTTTGCAAACTCAACAGCTGTTTTGCACTGGTTAATTTCTGCATATGCCTGGAGTCCAATGACAACAAAAGGTGTGCAGTTGTTGTGTAACCTGTTAACAATTGAGTAGAGCAACAAACTTAACTTAGTCATTGGATGAATGCATAAAATTTAAAATTGGATTTAAATGACTGAAGGCTGTCAGCTTCCAAAATGTCTCTTGGAAGATTATTCCATGACTTGACTATCCTAATGAAAAAAAGAGTTTTAATAACAGTTCTGCCTCGGAGATTTAATGTAAAGCGTACAAATGGTTTGCTCTTGTAGATTTCACTTAAGTAAACTCGAAAAACATCAGAAACAATCTTATAACATTCGACCAAGGATGGATAAATTATACGGTTAGAAAGAGTTACCCATTTAAGCAGGTGAAGCCAGTCTTCATATAATTTATCAACTTTACGTTATTAACAGCCAATCTTGATGCTCTTCTCTGAACGCTCTCTAGTGCATGAATGTGCTTTGCCGTCCTTTGCAGGATAGGGGATCCAAATGGGTCCCACGTATATTCCAAGATTGGCCGTACGAGATTTATACAGCATACAAAAGACAGTTACCAGAACGTTTAGTCATCCCTTGGCCAAACACTTTGTTCTCTTTTTTGACAACCTCATATTATCTTGACACTATGATCTTGAAGACTGTCGACACACATTAAAGATCTTAGGCTTTTCCTAACGTGAATAAAATTGGTTAATGACCTCTGTTTCACTCAGATTTGCACTTCCCAGCTGTCATTTATTCTAGTTTCCTGGTTTCCAAGGTTTCCAACCTTCGCTCTCCATCAGGTTCCGTCAGGGAATAACCCCTCACTGCCCTCAGGATCACTCAGTTGTCAAGTTGCTTTACCTGTCCCCATTCTCTCTCTGTTCAAGGTATTCACAGCAAACTTGAGCTGATTCTTCAAAACGACGAAGGACCAAACAGCACTTTGCTTTACGGTGTAAATCAAATACATCGATAATATCTCTCGGACTGCTATTCATCATCACGGCTGTTAATTATGGAATAGAATAACACCCCCTCTCTGACTCTTGGTACTAACAATAGCTTAGGAACCAGGCTTATGGTGCACGGTGGCATGGGGCTGGGGTTCCACTCTCGAAAAGGATTGTTTAGATCCAGTCTAAATCCGGATTGCGTGATCCATGCGTGTCTTTGGGGATGGTCCGAAAAAAAGTACTTTTGGCAAGCGGTCCCCTTTTGTTAACAACAAGAGGCGCTGTTTCCACCGACATGCCTCCGACAGTATTAGTACTAGCATTCAGGCCTGCAGGGAAGGGGGGTGCGACGGGTGCGCCCGCACCTCCCCCCACAGGCTACGGAGGTCCACTTTTTTGCTGACGAGCAATTTAAAAAAAGGGAATTGATAAAAAATATATAGTATAGTTCTGTTCTGTTTCACCGTTTGTGTAGTAAAAATGAAATAAGCAAAAAAATTATTTATTCCATGTTTGATTAGCAGCCGGCGACGGAGCTTTTAACAAGTTAGTCAATAGATGACTAGAATTTTAATCAATTTCAATGTTTCTTTCGGCCATGTCTAGACATCTCGTCTCGAAAGAAATTTTTTCTCGTTGCATGCTACATGCAACAGTTCTGTTCGCTGAGAAGTACCAAGCAGGCTTGACCTTGGCACACTACTGCAAGATCATGATGATCAGCACTGCTTATCATCATGCTTTGCTGCAGCAAACCCAGTGAATAGTAACGGATTTTCAACTTCATTCTATTTTTGTTCTTTTTAAATAGTGATATTATTCTGTAATACTGTGAAATACATATGTAAAGTAGTCTTTGCGCCAGAAAAAAAAATCCATTTTGAAGTTCAAAAGTTTGAGTAATATCCACGTTTTTACGTTCGCTCTTGGCTGCCTGTTTTCATATCATACTGACTTCAAAACGCACGAAATGCAGTCTCAGACAACCTAATTTTCAAAATTTCAAAAATTGACCCCCCTAGAGGCTCACGCCTCCGGTGCTCGTTTGGTTCATCTGCTCGTTGGATCGCACCCTCCCGCAAAAAACCCGGCCTACGGGCCTGGTATTAGCTGTATTAGCATTAACAGTAGCATTAGCAGTGGCATTAGCAGTGGTATTAGTATTTGTAGTGTACTGAGGTCTCGCGTAGCAGAGTAGGCACATTGAACAAATACTGTTGAAACAACTGTTTAATCAAACACGGCGAACTCCCAAAAGCACATGGCAAAAGCCCATGAAGTGAGCATGCCCGGACAACATCAATATTCATGAGATATAACAGTGTTAGTGTTAGTGCGGGCGCATTGTGACTGCAAATCGAGTCGTCACCACAGACACAGTTTGTTTGGACGCCAGCGATGATGCCAGGCACGTTTTTGAAAATGGCAGCGAGCGAAGAAACAACTGCGTAGAATGTCGATCAAACTTCTAGAAAAACACCAAACCAAAAAGCAAGACGGTGGAGCTACTAGGAAACTGATCGCTTGATCGATCTATTGGAAAAGAATCTTGTGGGATTTTTTGTGTGTGTGTGTGCGTGCCGAGTACCGTCTGAAAGACGAGAGAATGAGCATATTCTGCGATGGCGACTAGTTCTCGTACAATCATGATTGCTAAAATATCTGCCCTCTTGTCGCCTTCAAATTCATTCTCTTGCTTTCCCTCGTTTACTCGCTCCATTTTCAGTTTTTTCAAGCTCGTCAAGCACAAATAACACAGATAAACAACGCTTCAATTTCTCTTTCTTGGCGGCATGTATAAATACAGTCGAACCTCTCCTTACGGACACCTCTCTAATACGGACACCTCTCTATAACGGACATTCCCCTTTGTCCCGAAAAAATTCTCACTCGTTTACTAAAAAAAAACCCTCTATAATACGGACCCTCTCTAATAAGGACAACGGACACTCTCGGCCCCAGAGAGCGAAGTCATATAAACTTAACCTCTTTATTACGGACACTCTGGTGATCCGGTGTTGACATATAGTGTGCACGAGTTTGTGATTACGCAAGCATCAACATTTTATTCACTGATCTTCAACTGGAGTTTTGAAAATTGTACTTTTATTAGTACCTTTTTAGGTGAAGCATTGCGTTGTACGTAGTTCCTTTGGTTTCAAATAACTGATTCGTATAAAGTATGTTCTTTACGGACAGCTGGATTCCCTGTTAAGTCTAAACATTCTTCATTCTCAATCGACTAAACTGCATTTTTAACACCGGAATAAACTCAACTAAAGGAAAACAAAACGAAACGAAATGTGGACGTTCTATATCTCCATAGCGATTTTACATGTTGCTGTTCTTTCACAACAACCTTTTTGAACAGATGCTTATGGGAATATAACAGCTAAAAAGAAACAGTTTTAACCAATCAATGTCCGGGAGAGTCCCTGAAGGCAGCAAACATTTTCTAACTTTTAACACTAGTTCATTAGGAGCTATTGCTCTTTTTGAATAACTTGTTAGTTCTTTTGTCCATCCCTGTCCAACCAGACACGTTAATGTCATTGTATACGCTAAATTATTGTCCTCGTTTGTTCGCGCGGAATTCAAACAATAAAACAAAACAAAATATGTCTGAAAAAGCGACAGCGTTTTAAAGTTTTACCGGAAAATGCGTGGTTCGTTTTGTTTTGTCATGCTTAGCAAATGCGCATGCGCCAACTCCGTGTATTACAAATTAGTACCAAAAAATATCCTTACCATATGGAAGACATGACAACTATAGTCGCAAATATATATCGCTCCAAATCATAGTATAAAGCAGAAGGAGCTGAGCTGCGAGTAAGTAAGGGATTTGTCACGTATGGTCTAGGGGCCGACATTTCTCTCCCTCACTGCCTATCGGGGATAGGTATCCGAAAGTGGCAAGTATAAGCGATCCGCGGGCCGAAATCTCGGGGAGACTCGTCATGGTACACCGCTCAGGCTTAAATGTCCAGAGGTACCGCTACCGCTTCTGCATGTTTTTCTTTAGGTATTTAGTATGCGCATGCGCAACTGCCCTTGTGTACCAATATGCCACGTGGGAGTAAATTAATATGTGCCTTCAAATCAAGATTACTTCCAGTCTGTGATAGATCTATTGTTGAAAAGAATAAAGAGCAGAAGAATAAGTCGTAATTAGGGTCTCTCCGTTGGGAGGACCACAAGTAGTTAATATTCCAGTTAGCAGTAATAGTTTTTGACAACATAACAAGTTCGCATTTTGTTTAACAACAACAACAACATTTTATTGAAAATTAGAAATATAACTAATTACATTACTTCTCTCCCGCAAATAGCTTATGAACTAATCGAGGCGGGGAAATCTGAGGACATATTACAAGTACAAAGTTTATATATAGATGGACTAAATAACAGTGAAGACACTACTATACAGTGAATGGGATAAACTACCATAAAACAAAGCAAATACAATAAAATTACGAAGAGAAGCTAACCTAAAGTCTTAAATAACTTCGTAAGACGGGAGACTTCGACATAATCATCTTCTGACCGCAAGAAATTTAGTCAGTAATAATTCCTTTATCTTTTTGCGAAAGGACGAACGTTTGAGTAGTTTAATCGAATGAGGAATAGAGTTCCAAATTTGGGCACCGATTCTCGAGAAGAAGGCATACATTTTATCGGTTCTAGAAAACTTAACATAGAACGAGTCGCTAGAGACAGATCTTGTTCTGTGGTTATGAATCTGACTTGTTTTAACAAACTGATTGAGTATACTAACTGGTGCTGACTGTCTGTTGATATCATACAATAAATAGCCACAATCTCTAAAAAATAGGCCAGGTAGGGGAAGGAAATTCGATTTGAGGAAGAAGGGTACGGTGTGTTCATTAGACTTCTGAAGTTTACTGCACGGGGTGAATCCCATTTATTTGACGAGCTATGCAAGGTGATTTCAAAAGCCCAGTCGCTGTATATTAAACAACGACTCGCGAAAGCCTTCCAGAAGAACATTACAGACTATTTTAAAGCTTGAATGATTAGAATGATTACAGGACATAAAGATTAAGAAAATCACTCCAGTTACTTTTCGCTGCACTTGTAAACTACGGAAAGACGTTTTTCAGAACTGTACTTTTATTATTACCTTTTTAGGTGAAGCATTGCGTTGTACGTAGTTCCTTTAGTTTCAAATAACCGATTCGGATAAAGTATGTACTGTAACTGAGATGTACAAATCAATGTGTCTGAATATCGTATATTAGTCAGTTTAGATAGACTGGGCCTATTTTTCGTTACTGAACACTTAAAACTGTCAGTGGAGTCTTAAAAATGATGCAATCTTGGTGACCTCTATAATACGGACATCGCTCTAATGCGGACACTTTGGTCTGTCCCTTTAGTGTCCGCATTAGAGAGGTTCAACTGTATTCGCACATGGTATGGTACCGCCGCCTGGTTAGCACCAAGAAATAAGGCGCCAGTGTGCTGAGCGGAAGGTCGTGGGTTCCCGGCCGGACCAACATTTAGGGTCTTAAAATAACTGAGGAGATGGTGCTGCCTTTGTAATGACATCTGCAAATGCTTAGACTTTCTAGTCTTCTCGGATAAAGACGATAAACCGTAGGTCCCGTCTCACAACACTTGTGTGGGACGTTAAAGAACCCACACACTGTTCGAGAAGAATAGGGGACGTAGTCCTCGGTGTGATGGTCTATCACTCATTCTGTTCTGGGGGCACCTGTGAATTCTACTCGTTATTAGATTTAAGATTGTGAACTGCACCATAAAGCAGTCTGGCAAAGTCCCCCACAAAGTGTTGTAAAGCGCATTTGAATATCTTCATAGAAAATGCGCTATATAAATGCGATATCATTAACATTAGTATGGTACAACGTGGCATATGCTGGGAAATATCCTTACCCACAACCCTGTGCGCCTCATATTTAATGAAACATGTTGAATGTATGTTTGATATCGTTTGGCCACCCTCCAATTTTCAACATGTTGGATCGTCCAACATTTATCGTTTAGCCAGGCATTTTCCTTTGCTTGTGACTCGCCCTCCGCGCTCGCCTCGCAATTGCTTCCACCCGCCTACGCTGGGAGCCAGAGGAATGCAGTTTTCCAAGATCCGGGATAGAGCACCAACCTGGCGAGCGCGTTGAAGCGCCGAGGAGGGAAAAAGTTTTTTCCCCCTACCTCGGCAAGTCACTCGCTTGAAAAATTAAAAAACAAGTCCTCTGGCACCCAGGGTACCGCCCGCCTGATAAGCGCAAAAAATAACTTCTGCTCTGCACGCCACATTTATTTATTATTTACTTTCTTAGGAGTTTCCATCTTGATGGTGAATGTCAGGGAGCTATTAATTCCAGTTCACTCGCGAAAAAGGTTCGGTTTTGAGACAAAAAGTGTAAGTATAAATATTCAGTGTTGGCCACGTAGAGAGGAAACGACACATGTACCCGCACGTAGGAGGCGGAGCGCGCACTGTGAGAATGTTCCGGTCTATTAAATTCCATTGCCTAAGGTGTGCGAAATTAATAAAAAATTCTTTTTGGTAATCACGATCCAAGGAAGTTACACTGCACGATCTAAGGAAGTTCACTAACGAAAAACGTGCCTATTATTTCATGGTAAGAAATTCGCCTCAGTTGGAAATTTGAAGACGGCAAGGAAAGCAAAGTTATGGCGTTCCGATCTTCCATTTTGAAGAGAGCGCTTGAAACTGAAGAGTTTCCAAACAAGCATTTCAATGTGCGTTACGCTGACAGTTCCGGTTTAAGGAGCGTGCAACACCGCCTTACGTTCCCTGCCTCGTCTTTGGAGATGATTGCAAAAAATCATGCAGCCCTGGCAACCTCGATGTCCTTGGCAGGATATTAGCAAAGTTTCGTAAAAAGGATTTATCATATGATTCGCTTGTAAGTTTATAATGGGCTAAAAAGAAAGACCGAAAACCTTATCGGGAAAGGGGATGGTGCCGATAAAGCCCTGGGTCATATTTGCAGATCCAGAAAAAACGTAAAAAAAAAAGAAAAAAAGAAAAAGGCGGTCGTTGTATGCACAAAGAAGCAACTACGAACGCCAGAAGTCCATAACCCAGAAGTCTCGATCTGTCTCATATCGTCTTGGCCCGTCAAGTTTAATTTAGAATAGAGGTCCGGCCAAATAATGGCCAATCAGTTTGGGCCTGATAACCCATAACGCGTCTTACTGGTCCGCAACCATGGGCCGCACGAGGGATTGCTCGGGCTAAATGCAAATTTAGCACAAACCTAGCAGCGGCCATTCTAAAAATATATAATACCGTAAACTGATGGGTTGTGAACTTCTGCGAACACTTATTCAAGGTCCTCGACGTCCAAATGAGATTTAAAAAACACCTGACAATATTTTTGTCAGTGAAGCGGAAAATAGAGCTAGGAAAGGGTCAAGTTTTAAAAGGGTCAAAGAAGAATTTTTTTTTTTGTGGTGCTCAAATGCAGGTCTTTACGGCGTTCTGGAGAAAGGATTTAACAGTTTAACGCACACTGAAGGCTCAAAAATCACCGGCGCTTCATATCTTTAAACATTCATCTCATTCAGATTTCTTCCCATGTAAACACACGGCTTTGAACTCGAAATGTCACTGTCACTCCTTGAAAACAATATGGGCCGAATTGTTCCTCTGAGACAGGGCAGTGCTAAACCGAGATAAATACCATGAGGTGCTATAGGATTTAATCGGATTTAACACAAGGTTACTGAGCGTTAGCTTGGAACAACGCGGTCCAGAGGCCCGTTTCTCAGAAGTCCCGAAAACCTTTCGATCCCGAACTGAGAAGCATTTGGAAAACTATGATCCGTGTATTCCTAAAAGGCCGGCTAGAAAAGAGGAAAGGAATGGCAAGTTTCATGCTCAGAAAGCGTTTTCGTTCTAAGGTACAGCCGAGGGAAGTTGTGGCACCCGAAATAGGCACCAAAAGTTTCGGGTCCTTTGAGAAACACACGCCTGTTTTTTGTTGCAGTGGAACCATTCACGAAACATGTCACTGCGGAACAATTTTCTCGAACATTCGAAGTACGTTTTACACTCGTGGCTTTGTCGTGCAAAGAAATAATTTTCCTTTGTTGAAAGATTAATTGATAATGGAGTGAGATTAGCAATCACGGATTCGGAAATGAAACACCTTCTTTTGTTGGCTAGGAAAAGAATTGTTTGACTGTCAACAGAGCTCCTTGACTTTTTGCCCCTTCGCGCTCGAATGGTGCATTACCCTTGCTGATATTCGTCAATCTTGATTCAATTCACTGTCCTCCACAGTCAATTGATTAATCATCTTCAGTCAGAACATTCTGATAACAAAAAAGTGATCAACTCGACATGTGTTCAAAAGCTCGTTTATGAAATTGGAAAATGCCTCTCTTCCGGACTCCTTTTCGAAATTTCTGCTCGAAATATATACCTACTTGATCTCTTGGCATGATTGTGAAGTAAAAAATTACATTGTACAAGTTCGCCTCTTGTTATCACCTCGTTGGAGACATTGTACAAAATGCAAGTGCAAGAATCAAGTCATTATATTCATCGAATGACTGATTCCCTTTCTTTCCAAAACAATTTGAGAAGTCTTTTTATTTTTCATCGCGCAGGTGGTTATGTGCGATCTTAAATAATCCGTTCTTGTTGGCGGGAAGCCGATTTGTGGCTTTGTGATTATTGTATCTTTGAGTTGGATCTAAACAACTAATTCCGAGATTGCGGGCCCGTTTGGAACTCCTTTACAAAGGAGTTTCACACTGCGCGGACATAACCAGAATTCTTCCATTTCCCTCCCGGCTGAAAAAAAGCAGCCCATGATTTTGTCAAAAAACAGATATCATTGTAATTTTCACCCATTGTGGGAAAAATAAACAGTCATCTTTAAAATAAAAACTTGCCTGGTTAATATAAACCTTGGCAGGTTAACTGATCTTTCAGCCAATTTTCACGTGCTATCCTCCCACAAAGCCCCAGGCACAATCACTTGTTTTTTAAAATGACAACCTCCGGCGTGCAGTTGATACTTTGCCAAGTGAAAACCAAGCATTTGATCCTTCCGGCGTGACTTTGCTCATCCGCTGGTCTTGAGGTAAATAATACAGGCATTGGCATCTTATTCCAGACGTCCGGCACAAGGAGTACGGCAAACAACACGACTCAGTGTAGCGGCAATCTGATGGCGTTTAAGAAACAGCCGTCTTTTGTGTTCGCCATAACCATAGTTTTTGCCCTGAACAGTTTGGCCAACAGTGTTTGTATTCAAAACGAAGAAGGTGGACCAATGCAGTGTTGTGATCTAAGAGAACATGGCGGATCACTTCTGTGTTGCTCGGGAAGAAACAGTAGCTGCGGCATGGAAGACTTTGTTAATAACGTGCTGTGTTTCTGCGACGAGTTCTGTGAAAGAGCTGGCGACTGTTGCTCTGACTTTGGAAGTGTTAAAGAACCATGTGGCCTGGGAAAAGGTGAGCCCTGAGAGTTCTTAATGAGTGAATGCGGAGTACTTAGTATCACGATTTCACGTCAGCTAACTTGTCTTTCCTCTCTGCTCTTTTTCTACAATCATTTATCTTTATTGTGCCTTTATTAGCGGTATTGTAAAAATGATAATGATTGTAAAACATTTTTCAATTGACCTTACCTGGTGTGAACAGCAACTTCAAGCGTGACCTAATATTTGGTGACCACATGAACTGTTTCTTTGTTTCTGCCTTTCCGGTGAGTTTTGCAAGCGGCTCATGGTGTTATTCGTTTTCATTTCGGAAGTAGAAACAACGAAAGGGCGCTGACCTCTTTCCCACCCGTATTTTTCGTGTGAGGACAGTGCAACGAGAGCGATGGACAAGCAACTATAAAACAAAGAGAAATGTGGTCCAGAAAAAAAACAAAGGTCACTGAAGAAAGCAAAAGGAATTTGCAAGTCACACCTCAGAATGCAACACTCGGTAATGAAAAAGAGGAGATGACAAACACTGACTTTCATAGCAAGAGTAAATGTCAAATTGCCGGGCGTACAAAGTATCGATTGTTCTCCGTCACCGTCACTTTGTTCCCTAAGCAAACTAGACAACACTACAAAATATCTATCATAAGCTCGGATAATTCCCTGAGAGAGAGAGAGAGCAGAGAAACTGTATTTCGAAGGAAAGAACGCGTTATTGTCCGGTCCCAAATGGATTCTTTTATCCGCTTCCCCTCAGTATGACTACTAGTTTTGTGCACATTTTTGAGTCGAATAACGGTCTTTCCATTGAAACACTGAATAACTCAGAATTGCCTTGGCCGAGAGTTGTTGATTTTCGTGACGGATGAAAACGGCCAAAAATAGAAAGTATTTTAGAAGGCTGTTAACAGACGCCACCTGACCTTGTCAGTTACCTTTTCATCAGAGGTTTTAGTAATCGACAGTGGGCCTATACAACAATACCGTGGTTGACGCCAATCCTATTTAATTCCATTTCGTTTAATTGTATTATGACATGTAGCCAGTCTTCAGTGTAACAAGAAATGTAAACTATTAGTACAACCTACGCAGCGTACGGCGAAGTAAAGCGGATGAACACAACCACATTGGCAGTGTCAAAAAAATCAAACAAAAAGGATTCTTCTTTCCAAAACATGTGAAAGAATGAGTGAAAAGGGCTGGCCTGCAATTAATTTGGAGATATATCAAAACAAATTGATAAGGCTATTGTCTAGATATCTCTACGGGCTTTTTAAGTACAATCGTATCTAGGCCAGGAGAAGCTCAGGCAGCTTTCATTTGGCAGGCAAACTCCACACATGACAACCTAGATAGAAAAACCGGGAACACTACAATGCGTTTCCCATTAGAGACGAGTCTGGGCATATTTTGTAAATAACATAGAGCTGTCGTCTAAATAATCAAGCAAATTCCATAGCGGCCATAAATGCACCAAGGTCCAGCAAGCCTGCTTATTTAATCAGCAAGATTACAGAATAATTGTGAGTTGGTGACAAAAGCAGATTTCGGGAAATTTCGCTCAGATGTCCATCGTACCAGTGAGGATTTCCCGAATTCCTTGGAACTAAAAGGTTGCAGGCCGACGAAATACCTGCAAATGAAACGTTTGGCAGCTCAAGCTGTCTCTTCTTCGTAACTCATTTCGGAGGTCTGTCCCTGTCTGAATTCGTTGAAGAGCAAACTACATTTTTTTTTTATGAGGATAAACTTTATTTAACTTTAATATTGAGCATGAAATTGCCGAAATTTTAAGAATATACCGGAGGCTGAGATTTTGTTCAGAACATATTTTTGCAAGTTGAAGATCTCTGAAATACAATAAAATCTATCTGGGTAAAAAAGTAATCAAGGCATATTCTTCCTTTTTAACTCGTGAATTGCGTAGCTTGTGATTAGCGGATCACTTGATCACTCGCTTGTTGGGCTGTAAACATTAAGGCAAGCGAGACGCCCCAGTCCTTTTTCCTTCTAACAACTTTTGTTAAATAACTGTGTACAACTTTCATTTCTCTCAACAGTGAAGCGAGACTGTGAGGTGACTCCCTGGTCCGACTGGGGTCCCTGTAGCCCACGTTGCGGTGTAGGTGTTAGTCAGCGGACTCGCACGGTTACCTTCCTACCAGTAAATGGAGGCAAGGAATGTCCACCGCTCATAGAGAACAAAGGATGCTTTAGACACCTCTGTGGAGGAAGAGAACTGGGTAAGAAAACTCTCCATTCGATGAAAAGACACTGCTGTGTTGATCGTGTATTACTATTGTTATTATCATCTTATTATTATGATCATGTGATGTCTCTGTCAATCTCCTTTTTCTTCGCTTTTCTATTCTACGCTGTAAATCGTTTTTATTTGTTTGTTACTTTGTTAAATTATATCGGTGGCTATACAAAGCAAGTGGTGTGAAATGGTCTAACCAGCAACAGCCTGCGCGTTTTCAGTCGGCGGAAGCTACAGTTCGCCTTCACTTGAGCAGATTTCTGGTTAAGCGCCCGATTACATGAGTCCGTGGGCCAGCCCGGTTCGCTGGGCTGCTCCAGCTTGCGAGGATGAGTTTCAGCCTGCTATTGCATGAGGCGAGCCAGTCCGGCTTGTGCCTAATTCTCTTCTTTCCTTAGGTTTTGCTCGCATTCTTCCGCACAAGTTCAAGAAAGACCGCGAGCCATCCGTATGGGAGAAAATCTTGCCAGCGCCAAAAGAAGAAAAAAAGGAAGAAAAACCTAAAAGGTATTTAATTAACTCTTTTATGAACTTTTGCGACTTCTCCGGAAATGTAATTTAACTGAAAAGGATTTTCCACAAAAGTCGCAAAAGTAACAGTAGTTCATACTTTGCAAAAAACGTATATTTTTACACTAAAATTAATTTGGAAATTTTCCACATACACAGAGAATTGGGGTGCTTACTATTTGTTGGGAAATTCCGGTTGGGGTGATTGTTGCATAATGGTGAGAGATTTTCTAAATATACCGTTTGCACTTATCATTAAATTGTTTCGTTTTCAAACCGTGAAACCGCGCCAAGGCCGTCAAAAAGGGCCTGGAAACGGAAGATTCGCAAAATGGCAAAGGATTTTCTGACTACCCGTTGCGAATGGGAAGAAACGGTTCTTCTGAAGTTACCTGAAACTTCCGAACGGATCTTCCGGGAAATCGCTGTACCATGTGACTTTCCCCCGAGAATTCTGGAACTTTTTTCGCCAGATAGTAAGCACCCTTGGCATTCTTTTGGGGAAGTTTTGTGGCGAAAACTGTGCGCAGCCGCCGAAATGTCAGTGTTCGTCGTGTCCAGACAATTCCGAGCGTTAGTTCTAAGATCACCTCCACAATAAGCTTACGCGTTCTTTTGGTAAACCTCATTCCAGTTATTCCGTTAATCCTGAACCCGTTCAGCGTTGCAGTGTTTGCGACGGTGAGTAAAGCGGGAAATTCACGTAGCATCTATTTCTTGCTCGGCTTTGTTTTGCTTTATATTTTAGCCGTATTGCAGCTTTTGGAAGCAAGAACATTGGTGTATTTTACTCTTCAGTGATTCTGCGGCTTTAACAGATTTTTTCTTCTCTCAAAGTTTCCGGTCCAAAGTTGTCGACGAAATTGGATTCAGCTCATCAACCACCTTGCTGTCTCGCGCTACTGTTCCCACAAAAATATTCATCCTCGCGGGCTTAGTCTCAACCGCAGCTTTTATCCGTAGTCTTTTAACGTGAAATGACCAAAATAAACGACTTGGGGAGAACATCAGCACATGGCGATAAATGTTTCATTCTGTCTCCAAACTTGAACGCCGTCAAAATTGAAGTCTATAACGCTGGGTTATGGACTTCTGACGCCATTCAATCCAGTTTCATTCTTAGATAAAAGCCACACTTTTTACTTATTGAAATAGTTGAAATACGCGGGCAGTGATTGCAGTAACGCTAATTTCTATTTTGAAGCGTCATTCTCCTTAGCTTGCTGTTGCCTTCCTCGTTGCTAAAGCTCCGTATATTAAATATGTTGTAGGCCAAGTTATTGTGTCAACTACAAGGTTTTCTTCAAGCATCCTCACTGCCAAGATACATGGGCTGACCAGCTGGACCCAAAAAAGCCAACCTGCGTGGAGTGCCAACACGAAGCAATGAACAAGCACGGCAAATGCAAGGGTCAAGGGATGTTTGGTGAAGTCACTCTCTGGGAAGCAGTCGACCTCAAGAATTGTTATGGAGGCTGGCTAAAAATCGGACCAAGGATTCCAGACTGTAAATGTGAAAACGAACAATTCAGCAATTTTATATTTATATAAAGGCTATTGCAATAGCTACTTCCAGTCAATTGACACTTGTTCGTGTCTCATATAACCACATTTGGTTTTATGTGTATTTTAATCTTCGCTTTGGTTTAACTCATCGAGGTCATGAGATGACGATGCAGTTAAATGTCTCTTGATTGCAGATTTTTCCGTTTTCTGTTGCTGAAATATTTTTGCCTGCGTGAACACAGTCATTTTTGACACATCGTAGCTCAAGCGAGACGAGGCGCACTGAATCATGTTCAGTGAAGGGCAAGGAAGAGTACAGAATATACAAAAAAAACTTCAATGGCGAAACCAGTATTGGTAGCTTCTGGGGATTGGTGCAGCTAAGTCGTACCATTGCTCTCCAGTACTGAACATTATGTGGCTACACCCTTAAGGCCATTGTGGGAACGAGATCGAGAGTGTAGTTCCTTGTGAGCGGCTTCTAACACATCCATCCACAGAACTCTCCAATGCTGCTTTCTGAACATTTTCTGTTACGCTTGAATAAAGCTAAATGGGATCTCTAAAAAGCACACGTGCGTGTTGGGATAAAAACAGGAATACAACATAATCAAAACCAGGAAAGATTTCGAATGCAAAATCATGCATTCGATTTCCACACCTAAAGCAGAAAATAAACTATGGATAAAGGCGCGTTTACACGACAGACGAATATTGACACGGGTCCGATGAAAAGTGGAACGGTTCCAATCATTTTTGCAAAGAAACAGTGAACTTTTATCCGTT
Source organism: Astreopora myriophthalma (assembly GCA_014634185.1). Taxonomy (NCBI): domain Eukaryota; kingdom Metazoa; phylum Cnidaria; class Anthozoa; order Scleractinia; family Acroporidae; genus Astreopora; species Astreopora myriophthalma. The sequence continues at coordinate 252,758 of BLFK01001016.1, read as the reverse complement.
CAGCGACGGGACCATAGGCGCCTATGGTCCCATAGCGGAACAGATAAAAGTTCACTGTTTCTTTGCAAAAATGATCGGAACCGTTCCACTTTTCATCGGAACCGTGCCAATATTCGTCTGTCGTGTAAACGCGCCTTTAAGGGCATGCCCGCTGGAACGATTCTTTCAACTCCGATTTGGCTTATTTTGAGTTTCTTTTTACAGCAACATCAGTTGTACTGAGTACAACTAGATCGTCATTTCGCAGTACAAATATATGCGATGTCTTTCACTCAGTTGAAAGCCATTCGTGTACCTTGTAATTCATTTTTGTTTTTTTACTTCTGATTCGCAGTAGTGCGGATGTTTGGCTCTCAACAAAAGATCTTTCCCTTTGTTTTGTTTGTTTATTTTTGGACAAGTCATCTTCAAGAAAGGTTTTCGGAGTTGTAATTAACTATTTGCTCATCAATGCATAAGATTATTTCTATATCTTTTGCGAGTAAGGAAAGCTGCGTCAGGCAAGCTGGCATTTTGTAATAAGTAAATTGCTGAAAACGATTCTGAGTGCATGATACTTGATGACGAAGACGTAAACCAGAACAGAGTACAGCAATACAGCCCGTCATGACGTTTCCATGAATCGTAGCCGATGACAGCTCTCAGATTTCTAAATTTCTGTTGGTTATACCGCAGACCAAAGTGCTGTGGCAAGGCGTGCCTCGTTCGGAAACCTTTGCTTTCCGAAGCTTATTCGTTGCCCCTCGGGCAAAGATCATTGCGCCCGCGGTCAACATCAGTTGAACGTAAAGATGGTGGAAACAGTGTCAGAGGCGTGCGAGGGAGACAAGATCGAGGGATATAGGAGGATATGGCCGCCGAAAACGTTCGCAGGTCAGGCGATGTCATTTGTGCAATCTTTACTGTACAAAGCAAACACATTTTGGAATTACCGAAATGACATTTTGTCGTGTACGATCCAACAAGACGCCTCTGCACCTTGTGCACACATTGCGTCAATAATCTTTTAAGTGTCATCCCTTGATGAACCATACTGGAACAGCTGTCGCTGTTTGCTTCGTTTGTATGTTTTATCTTTTTATGAAAACACTGTTTTTATGCAACCAATTAAAAATCCAATCGGCTATGTGTAGATAAAATTTTCGAAATGGCGAAATAATTTTTCAACCCACATGAACACTTCCTTTTTTACACAAGGTTGCGGACACAACGATAGGAATGAGATCAAACCTCGTCTCAGAGAACATAAGAACCGTCTCGAAGAACCGTGATCAAGCCGACTATACTGAGACTGAACTTAACAGCCTATGCGTCCATGAAACTAAAGTATGGCAAACAAAGCAAGGTCCAGGCCGGAAAGAGAACTGTTAGGTAAGCAGACTTATAAAAAGTATCATCTTGCATTAAAAAGTCACGACTCCGTCTGCATAGGAAAAAAAAAACAAAAAACAACAACAAAAAAAAAGCGTCCAACAGAGTGTGAGAAATACAGCGAGGAAAATATAATGCTACGGAATATGTTTTAAGAGTAATATTCTGAACTTTTTCTATCCGTGCCTAATAGAGTGCGAGACTTGTTATAAAAACTAGTTCATCTGGCCTTCTTTGTCTCCGTGCCGAATAGAGTTCGAGACCTGTAGTTAGTGATAGGGGATAGAATGTTATTAAACAAATAGTTTTCCTCGCTGTATTTCTCTCCGTGCCGAATAGAGTGCGAGACCTCTAGTTAGTACTTGGGGATAGAATGTTATAATCACAGAGCCGAATCCTGGAGAAAACGTTTCGTCCTATGTTTCGGCAGCTTTTAAAATACTTTATCAGCATCGTAGCATTAAGAAATGGATGAATGCAGAGGCTCGTTCCATAATTTCCACGGATGCACTAAGGTAAGTACAGAAGAGCAGGCGAGCTCCCCAGCCATCCCCTCATTCATGAGACGTTGTTGATGAGTTTCGCGCATGTGGAAGTTATCGTGATTATTAGTGGTGTGATTAAAACCTGTCATCATATGTAAAAATACGCATTGAGGATTGCACAACGGCTTCACTTTTTACTCAAGCAGTCTGATTTATAATATCACGCAAGTTTCTTTGATATACACCACACCAGACACTTGCTTGAGCTCTATGAACAAGCTGCCTTCCGCCTGCAGACTTGGGCGTCCAGGCATCGGAGGTGTGGAGGTTTTTCTGCTCATCAATTGCCTCGTGTCCTCATTTGGCTGAGAGCCTTGATTCTGCTATTTGACTCAGGGCCTGCTGAATTAATTCCAGTATCTTTTCTGAGGATCAAATGGAGGGTGTAGTCCATGAGTGATCTTGCCAATTAAACAATTACTATACCCCATAATTTGTTTATATTTGCTGCACATAAAATACAATTGAAAAGATATGAATAAAACTAAAAAAGTGGCGAGGATAATAAAGGGGAATCAAAAGCTTATAGCTGATTACAACTCCTCCCAAAAAGAATATGTACGTGTTCTAAACTATATCGGGCAATGGAGGAAACTTAGAATGACGGCTTAAACTATCTGGACGGATGAATAGCCGCCAAACACCGCACCAACTCGTTTTACATTTGCTGAGTCCATTTCTTTCCCGTGCTCTGGTGAACAGTACCCTGGTCTTAGAAGGTGTTTATCTTTGTTCTTCCCCTAGGACAAAATTTAGCCGCGCACTGCGAAACGACAAGAAAAGAAAAACCTCTGGTTGCTGTCCCTACGAATACTACTTCCATGCAGATGCCAACTGTCAAACGCTTCAAAATCATAATTTAAAAAATAGCCAATCTCAAAATCACAATCGCGCTATCACCTGCTCGTCAGCCGTAAATTTTGAATTGGGTACACCTTAAAATATTTACCAATCAAAACCGACCGTCAGACACTGCACTGGGACTAGTGTAGCTGAACATCGACGTGAAATGACCCAATTCAAGGTTTTGTGAAGGGCGACACCACGTGACGATTTTCCATTCTCCATATAAACTTGAGTCTTTTTAACGGTGGTTGTACAAATTCATTTCCTGGATCGTTACTAGGCAATATTATTTACAAAAGAAACGAGTTCGAATGATCAAAAAGTCATCACAATATCGAGAAGTTAGATCCTTATTGCCTGGGGGAGGAACGGGAGAGGAGCCAAGGAACACTCTGAACAGGAGGCTGTGCAAACGAGGAAGCGTAAACGCATCAGCATCTTCCTTGCCACCCTAGGAATTCCTATCCCTCCGCGACAAAGCCACATTATTGCTATCTTACAAATGAAGTGAATGTTTTCAGGACAGGAAATGTTAGAAGGAAATAATTAACTAAGTAATAACACAATAAACATAATATTGCTGGAAGGGGGAATTATGGGAAATCGAGCGAAATATTGCAAACAAATCGAGACAGAAATAACAAATTGTTACCGCCTCTCAGAACTGTTTCCTTCAATCGTCTGCCTGCAGCATAACTTTCACTCTGCAGCTTGTGCAGGCTTGCTGCCTGTGTCAACGTTAACAGTCAAAATATTACTTACTTTAACAAATTTTCACTAATTCTCTATTAATGAAAGTACCCGTAATGTTTTTCGTTACTGCATCAGTTTTATCACTTTATCTCGTGTTGGGCTTCTATTGTTGTTGTTGTTCTCGTTTTTTCTTTAAATTCAAGTGTTATTTCTTTTGTTTAGAATGTTTTCAGTGTTAATAACACTCTCTCCAAACCTGCAAACCTGCTCAGTATTAATTGTAACACAGCGTCCCTACACTGTTTCATTTCCGGCCACAAATCAAGGACTTTCAAGGACCAAATTTTTAAGCATCACTATCAGCCTCGTGTTTTGGCACATATCATGGAACTGTTTGCTCCATAAATTTTATTGCCCTTTAATGAATGTAAATTTGTGGTGACTTTGCAGAAGTCATTTTTGCATGTTTTCTGCCCAGAGCCCTTCAAATAACATACAGCTTTCATTGACCAAAAAAGGGCCAAACCTGAAGAGTTGGTGAGCATTCTTCACTTGGCAGTGACTCAATCAAGAAATCAATGTCCTTAGCAGTTCTTGAAATGAGAGTGGCAAACAAAGCTGCATGACCTATCGGGAAAGCAAGTGGTTGCTTTTTAATATGTACACCATCACCATATCTACACCATTTAATGGAATTCAATTCCAACATTTCACCTTTAAGGCTTCAATTCGTCATGTTTCAGATGTATATTAGTTTTGTGCCTTTGACTGCTTGTGTACAATAATTACTGGTAGTTGGTTTCAATTGAGAAAATTGGGGATTTTAACACCCCACAATATTAGAATGAGAAATGTTTAGCCACTAAAATATTTGAAAAATAATGTTGTTGCAATAGTTTATGGGAGTGAGCTGTTGCTTTTATGCTATGATAAGCCTGACAAACCCACAGGTCTAATGTTAGATTTCTAGAGCTGGCTAGAGTCATTGGACAACATCAGAGAGCTGTGTAGATATTGTCATTAGTGTAAGAAATTTCTGATGAAATTATGCCATTCCCAGATTGCAATTACCTAAGTGTTTTCCCTCCATTTGAAGTTCTGTCATTAAAAGTAGCTATAAGATTTAATGTTTGAACCATGTACATGTAATTAAGATGGCTGGAAAGCAACAGATTCCAGGACAAAACGCGGCTGTAAGACGTCTTTGTACCCTATCTTGTCAATTTTTGCTTTCTGTCCCATGGTTGTAATGATGACTTTGAGGCCCAAAGCACTGCAAAACAGACCTAAAACCAATAACACTCACAAAAATCCCCTTGGTAACAACTCTAGATCTGTATCTAAAGTGCTACTACAAATCAAAAAGTTACTTCTCTTTTTTCTTAAGATTTCAAAAGTGTGTTTGCTCAACACCCAGCTGGTGAAATTTTAAGCTTTAGTTTGAAGTAGCAGACTGTTTACTTTGAGTGCAATTTTTTGTCTCTGTACACTCTGTCATTATTATTAATATTAATAGTAATATTATTATTACTATTATTATTCACACTAAAAACTGACTGATTAGAACTCAAATAGCTGGATTGAGGAGAAAGTGGCATAATTAACTCGCTGGTTTAAAATTGCAGTGTGTGAATGCAACTTGTGGGGTAGTGCAAAACACCAGTTTGAGAGTATGAAAGCCTGAAATGCCTGTGCTGCATACTAAATCACCCTCATAAACACAAGCCACAACATCTACAGAGCACATTAGAGAGGAAAATTCCAGTTAACAAAAAAAACCCCAACTGTTTTGTCCAATTTAAGGCTTTTAAATTTTGGCTAGCAGGTAAACAAAGTTTCAAAATCCAACAAAAAAAGAGAATTCAGTTTTCGATGTTTTATTTTACAAACCTTCCTGGGTAACATCACCTCCATCTCCAGCAGATGCTGTCAAAGGAACAAAGACAATCATGTTAAATTATTAGTTCATCACACAGGCTTGGACAGAGTAATACAAGACAGTAGGTCTGCAAAAGAAACTCATGACTCAAATCTTACGTATACACTAAAGACTCACACAGATACAAGTGATCAACAATAAAGAAAACAAAACGTTTTTCACCATGCAAAAATTCAGCAATTTACTGGCCTCAACAGCCCTTATCGCATCTGCATCTGCTGTGCATCAGTGAAATCCCAGTTTCAAAATGAGATATTTGGGTCACAGTTCTCCGGACATGACTCTAAACATATGCTTCTAAGTGAAACAACCCCACAATCTGCAGTTTTTTTCTACCAAGGAAAAGATCCAAATCCTTAGTGGTAAATGCCCCAGCATTATGAAAGGAAGATTGAAAGATTTGCTGGTTTTGGAAATGTGCAGCAAAAGATGGAAATGCTTTGCCTGATGCCTTGGATGATCAAAAGAAAAATCTTCTAGATGTCTAACATACAATGTCTGACCACAATGAAATGACAAGAAGAAAAATATATAACATTGTGTCCAAACTCAACATTTCACTATGATTTGTTTTGGAACCTTTTATCTGTGCAACCAGATAGCCTCATTTTGAAAGAATGAAGTTTGCCGACCACTTGCAGAGCAGACCCAAATGCGATGAGGGCATTTCAGCCATACACATACATGCACTCCTTTAATTTGTGTCACAAACATTAAAATAGTTACAGGAATAACAAAAAGCATAAAGAAAAAGGTAGAACATGGACTCATGTGCATGTTACAAAATGGACTGGAGAGGATAATAGATTGCAGTCTAAACTACAGATGTAACTTACATTTATCAAAGCCAGAAAAACTTTTTCCAGGTTGAGCTGTTTGTTGCAATATGCCAACACTATTGCAAAACTGATCCGCAAGCTAAGAAATCACAAAAAAAGGTCTGCTTGTTGAATTCAGAATTAATTACTGTTTAATTTTTTTGGTCTCTTGAAGCACATTTTTAACTTGTAACAGTTTGAGGCTTACATGTAAGGTGCATTCTACTGACTGTATTCTTTATTAAAATTCACTTTAAGAAGTTTTAGAGTTTCACAATGCAAACTGGCACTTGGATATTGTGTGAAAACAACTGATTTTTGGTACAGTTATAGGACTTCTCAAATTCCTCCAATGTGAAGTCTAGATGCTAGTCTTTGTATCCCAAATGTAGGGTCAAACATGACCTTAAAGACCACATCTTGCATCAGGGATTGCATTACAGGGTATATTTGCAGAATTCCATTTTAGTGACAGTAATGTGTGCTTCCAGGAAATAGAGGCCTAAATTTCTTGTTGTAACTATGATCTAAGGTATTTAGATCTGAAATTGACATTAACACTTTTTTACAGAGATATTTTCTTTCTTTACTGAAATTAAATCACAATTTATATGGCCAAACAAACAGAAGATGATTCTAGTTAACAATAAAGACATCTTATCAACTGACGAAATGATCCTCACACTTGCTGGACAATTTAAGCAATTGTCACATATCCACCTGAAAAATTCAAGTGAAATGATTACCTACTCCTGTTTCCTGTTACTCCTGTTTCCCAGGAGTACATTGCTGACCAACTGCTGGGCAGCTCTCTTAAATGAAATTCAAGATGACTGGGCAACATGATAGTGAATACTGAACGAACTGTGGATGTTCAAGAGCACACTGAAAAGCTTACAGCAATGCTGAGTCAAATTTTTTAAAAAGACTTCAGCACCAGTAGGCCACAAGGGGGGCCACAGAGTATGCCATAGTGTGGTCCATGGCCTACACTACGTTTTGTCCACACCCATTGTCCAGCAGTGTGGTGATTGCACCGTCTTTACAGACGCCCTGCCTGCAGTGACATCCTTGCATCTTAGGGTTTGAAAGGAATCAAGCAGTTTATCAAGAGCCTCACAAATTTCATTGACCATATAATTTTTAAGGCCCATAAAAATGGTGTAATGCACCTATCAATGTTTAGATGGAGAGGGGGGGGGGGGGG
>BLFK01001016.1:217749-237749 GCA_014634185.1 Astreopora myriophthalma | reverse complement strand
GTTTACCTCAGGAAAAAATGGATTCTCTCCTCAATTTTCTTCAGCAGTGGTCTTCAAATCAATGGTGTACCAAACAACAACTGCAATCTCTTATCGGCCACCTACACCATGTGGCTAAAGTGGTTTGGCCTGGGTGTGCCTTTATTCGCCGCATGATGTATCTACTCCGACATTTCCGCTGAGAGGACCATCCAGTCCGCGTCAGTGCGGAATTTAAGAAAGATCTGCGGTGGTGGCTCCAGTATTTGGCTTCTAGGAACGGGGTTTACTTCTGGGTTTTCCCATCCTCTCTCCCACGATCAACCTGGAGATGTCCAGTGATGCCTCCGGTTCTCTAGGGTTTTGTGCAATCTTTGGCTCCCACTCGCTGTATGGCAAATGGCCATCAGTGCTTCAGTCCTCTTCTATCGAGTACAAGGAACTTTTTCCTATAGTCATCTCAGCTCACATCTGGGGTCCTTCATGGTTTAGACAAGTTGTGCTTTTCCACTGCGATAATGAGTCTGTGGTATATATTTTGAACTCTTGTACTTCTACAGCCTCCGATGTTATGCATCTCCTCTGCGCACTTCTGATGAAGGCTGCTAAGCATAATCTCTTTTTTACTGCTCAGTACATTGCTGGTTCTGATAACAAGATCCCCGATGCCTTGTCTCGTTTTAATTGGCAGGCCTTTCATCAGCTGGCCCCCCATGCCGACTGCCAACCTACAGTCATCCCTCCTCACTTGTGGGAAACATTAACTTATCCAGCTTAGAAAAGGACCGCCTTGCTGTGATGGCCCAGGGATTGGCTTCCTCTACACACCGCACTAACAAATCTGCTCAGCTTCGTTTTGTCAACTTCTGTTCTCAAGCTGGACGGCTTCACCCTAATGGTTCACCATGTCCTGCTAGCGAGCGGACCCTTTGCCTGTTCGCAACCCATCTCTCCTCTTCGCTTTGTTCATCATCCATCAAGATTTATTTATATGCTGTTCGTTCCATGCACATTGATCTTGGTCTTCTGGAACCACTGGTTGACTGCCTGCAATTGCAACGTATCCTGTGTGGGATAAAGCGGACTCAAGGATCAACAGGTTCCTCACGCCTCCCTATTACCGACCACCACATGCTCATTATATACAATTCCCTCCGCTTGTCCAACCACAATCGCGTGATGTTCTGGGCTGCCTCTACCCTCGCCTACTCTGGGTTTCTCCGCTCCTCTGAATTTACAGTTTTGTCTTTGTTGGCCTTCAATCCCCTCGTCCGTCTGTCGGTCAGCGACATTGCTGTGGATTCTCATGTTTCGCCTTCCTGCCTTCAACTTAACATCAAGGCTTCCAAGACTGACTCTTTTCGGAAGGGCTGCTGCGTCTACATTGGCATGGGCCGTCCTCCGCTCTGTGCTTTATATGCCCTCATGCAGTATTTACCTCTCCAAGGCCAGTGACCTGGTCCCTTGTTTCTCCTTTCATCTGGCCAACCTCTCTCTTGTGCCCTGTTGACACGTTGGCTTAAAGATATTTTCAGGGCTGCAGGTACAGAGGGATCCTTTTCTAATCATAGCTTCAGGATTGGTGCTATGACTGTTGCTGCTGGCTGGGGCATTCCCCAATCATCTTATTCAGGCCATGGGGCGCTGGAATAGTGATGCCTATAAACTGCATATTAGAACTCCTGCAAAGGTTCTCGCTCAAGCAACCTCCTTGCTGTCACAATGACTGATATTTGGTAAGTTCTTCTCAGTCAGTTTGCATCTGCTGTCTGCGCTTGCACACCACCCTTGCACAGCGTTCCCTGCGATTTGACACTGCTTAATTAAGTGATTGTTGTGTTTTGGCCATAGGGAAGCCAATAATTTTGCTGCCCCTTAGTTGGTAAGTTGACCTGATTAGTCAGTGGCCGTCATCTGCTTTGCATTGTTGCTCTCCTGCCGTGGGTAAGTATTGAGTCTGGTTGCACTTGCCCAAGTGGTGCTGCTTACTGGCCATGCCTCTCACCCTGCTGGTTGGCAGGTTTGCTGTTCAGCATCTTGCAGTTCCTACGCATCCACTGGCTCCTGGATGTTTGCAGTTGCTCGTCATTCCACCCACACTTTCTTGTCATTTGTTTTTCTTCGGCATTTTGCATACTGCCCTTGTGATTGCAACTGCCTATAGTGGTCAGTGCTTCTGTCCCCACACAGCCTGCAGGGGTTGTGGGGTACTGGTGCTTGGGGTGTTTTTTGGGTGGTAAGGACGGTCCCATGGCCTCCGGTCCACAGTCCCTCCTTTCTCCAAGCACCCGCTTGCTTGGTGATTACCCTTGGGAGGTGGACTGTGGCTCAGTTGCCATGGTGAGCTCCTTGCTGCTGAGGAGAGTGCTGTCTCCTCCCTTGCTACCTTTACGGCACCTACCCTCCAAAATATTAGCGTTGTTTTAAAAGAAAAAACAAAACAAAACAAAACAAACAACAATCTGATTTAGGGTCATTAAATGTCAATACAGAGTCTGATTCCTGCTCTATTTGCCTCGGGATGTTTAATATCTTCTAATCTGAAGTTTACGTTTACTTTTGTCACAATTCAAACGGTGCAAACTAACAACATTGAAAAAAATATGTGTTTTAATGCGTCTTGTAACAAGAGTAGTAATAATAAATATTGGTTACTTGTCTTTGGGACCACATAAACGGCTGTGTGTACATGAATGTTGACAATTCCTAGTCTGTACTACTGTAGTAGCAGGAGTTAATTCCATACATTTCCTTGCAGGTTCGGGGTAGTGGGAGTACCCTAAAGGCTAGAATGGAATGCAAGTACCACACATTTGTTTGTTTATATTCAGAATTGCAGAACTGAGAGGATGAAAATGACTTGCTCCCTAAATAAACAACACCGCCATCATGATGGAGAGCCACAGCATCAAATTACATGTCATCCTGTTATCTTCCCCTCTCTTCTCAAGCAAGACTGACATGATCATGAGCCTTCTAAGATTGAGCGGAGATAATCTTCCATCACACGCTGAACTGAAAAAGAAGGTATGAAGAAGGTTTAGGTATGATTCTACGCAAGTAGTTCTCTCTCTCTAACATGCTGCAGTTTCAATTTATTATTGGTTTCAAATTTTTAAAGCCAGCTTTCCTTTTTTATGTCTGATGTTTGAGGTTATGGTAATGAATGCAAGACAACAAGACAATTACAAACAAAAGTTATACTGGTTGTGAAACTGGGAGAAAATTTGCAGAACTTTGAACTGCAACATACACGTAACATGTAGGTTTGAGAATATTTCTGATCTTCTTATTTGATATTTACGTGTGGGTAGTAGGACCAACATATACGTGCAGCTGTTTAGTACTAGTTTTCAACCACAATTGATCTGATGATTCAAATAACAATGCAAAACTTACTTTTCAATTTCATTGAAAATGTGCCAGAGCTTTTTTATTGTACGAGTGATAACAAAATCGTACAAGTCCAATTTGTTTCTCATGATTATCCTTACAGAACAAATTAGACGACATGAACGCTCATTACCAGTTTATCATAAAAGAAAAAAAAAATTTCACTGTTCTTACTGTTCTGTGGTGATTGAAACTAAGCTGGACTGTGATTGCTTAATTAAAAATGAAATTCTGAATGTGATTGGCTTATTGGACTGTCCGCTAACAAACTGTACGATAAAACTTGGTAAGAATGGCAAGTAATTAGTGGAAAATAGGATACTCTTTAAACCAATCATAAAAACAGGAAATTGTAATTTTATGATAATGTGGATTAAACAAATGCCTTATTCAACCAGCATAGTATGAAGAATGTACATGTATGCTTGCTCTCATGTGTAAACCATGATGACATACCATTTTTGTTTCCAACCCCTGCAGCAAGACCGAGAGCAGTATATCCCTCATTGTTAGTTGCTGTAACATCTGCTCCATGTTCTAAATAACCATTAAGCAAAATGAAGAATGTAAACACCAGGTAAAACGACATGAAACAAACAAGGAAACAAACCATGAAAGCCATTGATTGAAAAAAAAAAACGTGTTCGCATTAGGAAATGTACCTTGGTATGAAAATAACTAAACAAGGAGCTTTTGAAACTTTCAACTTTGGGGGAATTCTCCATACTTCTCCCTTCTCATATTCAACATGAATAACAACATCACATTAGTCACCAAATTCGAAATGTTGTTTGGTTTTCAAATACACCATTTTCACCTACATGACCAATGGCTTTATTACTTTAGTGCAACAAAAACAAAAGCTTGCACAGAAATGGAGTTCAATTCCCAATGCATTGTTTTGCATACCGATAATTATTAATGACATCCTGCTAAGACATTGTTTGAAAACAATCTATGGTTGTGAACATTAATTTGGAGAATGTGTTGTACTAGAAGGACAATAACGTTATCAATTAGAACTAATAAATTTTTGCTTATGTAAAATATCAGTGAAATGAAGACAGTTCGCCCCTGTATATACATATCCAAAGCACGGAGATGGACTCTCATAAAATCTAGAAAGAGGGAATGGTAACATGTGGATTGCCAATAATGTGAAAGTAAAATAATTCTTTTCAGATCAGTCATTTAACATAGCTGTATTTAAAACCATTACAGGATATAAAACACCATTTTTATTTGTTACAAAAAAAATTCAAAAAAGCTAGAGATAGTAAAATGCTTTCAACTTGAAAGTGTTTCTGTACCTAGAAGTAGCTTGACTACTTGTGGGTAACCATTGAAGGCTGCATACATGAGGGGTGTGCCTCCTTCCTGCACAGTAACATAAATTTATTGCATCTGTAAGACATCTAAAATGCTGGTTGGTAAATTATATACTTGTAGAAAGGGAAAGGCCTTTCACTGTACATGACAGGACCATAGGCCAGTTTTTAAGCAGGTGGCTTTTTCTCCTCTGAGCCAATCAGGTAGTTTTCAAATTTGAAATATTAAGTTATTAGTTCCATCCCATTCATCCATGTGATTAGCAGTAGGTGAGGGAGAAGGCCAAGTTAACAACCAAAAATAATGGATTTCTCAGAAGGTAGTGTCCATGACGATAGAAAAATTAGACTAGGTAGTTTTTGAGTGAATCTCCCCGAAATTTATTAGCTGGAAAGGCATGCACGGCTTAGTTCCTCCTTGGCACAGGGTTCCTCCCCCATGTTCCGTGATCCTACTGTTCATAGACAGGACTTTTTCACAAAGTGAGGGTGTTTTGATGTACTCATGAAGCCCTCAGCCTTATTATGCAAAAATGTAATTTATACTCACGGAGCACAAAGGACCTTAGAAGAACTATTGGTAGTTCAGAAGTGTCTGTGCATTACACATTAAATTGGAATTTGGAAATGTTGTTTTGAGAAAGGGGAAAAACTGGAGTACTCAGAGAAAGACCTCACAGAGCTGAGTAGAGAACCAGCAACAAACTTGACCCACAAATGACCTGGAGTCCTGGGCTGAGTTGTTCGGAGAAGGGTTAGTGCTAATCCGGTATGAATACCATGACAACCAATAGGATTTAATCGGACTTAATCCAGGGTTAGCGCTAACCTGGCTCCAACAACTCGGCCCTGGAATTGAACTTGGGCCACATGAGTAGGGGGTGAGTGCTCTTACTACTGTACATGTACCATTCCTTCTCCCACTCCAAATGAATAAAGTAGTGTCATATTTCATTTTAATTAGTCAATAATGATCAAGATACCACATTTGCAACATCTGGATCAGCTCCATACTCAAGCAGCTGCTCCACAGCATCCAGTTGACCCTGGCATGCAGCAAATGACAATGGCGTCTCGCCAGTTGGACTGCATACTGTGGCATCTGCACCACTTTGCAGCAATACTGATATTGTTGCTTTCTATAAACAAGTATTCCAATAAGATTTGACAAAAAAGGAATCAATATTATTAACAAAAACAATTATTTTAAATGGATAGGCTCTCTCAGTTTAATTTGCTTCTGATATTTATAGAAATTTTTATCCAATGGAAAATTCTCAGAGAAATAGATCACTCTTGTTAAGCCATTATCAAGTGTATATGCGTAATTATTGTCCAGAAAGGGAAGAAAAATGCTGGCAACCAGGTCAGATTTGTTTGAAAGCAATACATGCTTTATTACATAGTTTGGCATTTAACATGTGTTAATTTTATGCAAGGCACGTTAATTTTTGGGCACTTGTCGAGAGTGCTCTTTATGAAATTTATTTCAAAACAACAGAATGATTTTTAAATTGAAAAGTTCTGTGACTAACAAACCAGATATAAAACAAAAAGCCAAAATGACATCCAAAGTAATAAAAACAAAAACACCAATAAAGATCTCATTGCTGGTCACCTGTCGGTGAGCTGCTGCCCAAGCAAGTGGTGTTAGGCCAGTTTTATCCACAGCATTAATATCTGTTCCTAACCAGGTCAAAACAAAAATGTATAAATGATGTTAAATCCATTGTAAATAATGATCTCCCATTCATATAATTATGTTAAGCCATGTATATATTAACTAGAGATCTCTGGCCTGTACTCTGGCATTTCCTGCAGCCGATCCCCAGTTGAAAGGTCACCAACTGATGGCATTTTCCATTCATACAAGAGTGTCATAATTTTTTTGGTAGAAGGCTGATATGAAAGAGTGGGCAGCCATGACAGTAGCCTGTGTAGCAAGCATTTCCAGCAGGCGAGAAGTGAATTCATTTTTCTGGTTAGGGTTAGGGTTAGGGTTAGGACGAACAGGAAAAAAATCCCATGTTTTGCGAGGCTAAAACATAAAAAATATGGCATTCCTCAATCCCATTTGCTCTCAAACCCCACAGAAATGCTTGCTACACAGGCTGCCATGACAGATGTATTCTGCTCTCTGACTGCCAGAAGTGTGAACCTCTAAGGTATTTGACCAGAGAAATTTGAAATCTAGATTCTCTAAGTCAAGAAGTACAATTATAAATACCGGTAATAATTATTTATAATATGACCTTTTAACCAATAAAACAGCAATCAGATTTCCTGGAAACTCTTGATGGGGGATCAAGGATCAAGAATCGAGGATTAATTACCACGAAAAAGCCTGTTTTATTTTTTCGAACAAAGTTTATTTAGAGTAGGTCGTGTTCCTGTTATCAATAAAACAAAACAACTCTGTAGTAGCATGCTGTGCACTTGTAGCTTGCAGTGAAGGGGTATTTTGGGCACTGATCAGCATTTTTTAAAATATGAAAAAGGTAGTTTGGAGAGTTCTAATGTTCTGAAAGTTCAGTCACTTAAGGGAACGTTAGCAACAAGGACAGCAACAATGATGAGAATGTGACACAACAAGTTTTAATGAGCAAAAAAACAGTCCCTCTGTGCATGCCTTTTACGTTTTGGCACGTTTCTTCGCTGCCCTCTGCAGGACAACAACATCAAATGACCAAAATCAGCAGCCTGGGAAGATCATATTAATTTTATCATTCTCTCCCCAAACTTGAATGCTGTTCATACCAGTCTCATTCTTGGATAACAGACACACATTTTACACATTGAAAGAGTTGACCCATAACCATCGATTGCAGTGCACACTGCTTTACCGACTTCAAGGCACCATATGTCTTTAATTCTCTAAAAACCTGTAGCTAATAGTCTACGCGTTTTATTTAGTGAAAGAAGGCTCACTGTGTTTGGGAGTGGTGATAAACAATATCTTAATTGAACGTACCTTTGTCAATTTCTTCTTTAATCTTTGCAATTTCACCCTGGGCAGCTAGGAAATGTAAAGAGGGGTCTAAAGACACCAAAAAACAAATACTAGTCAGGACTTTTCATCGACAAACTTGAATGTGTTCAGAGATGATTACAATGGATGCTCCCAAAAATACAATGACTCACAAAAAACAAATTTATATTCAAGAAGCTGGAGTGGTAAGCTCATGTAAAAAAATGGCTTCCCCTTATTGAATGTGGTTTGGATTTGTTGTTAGTTAACAGTTCTTGGCACCACTGTACACATGAGGTCTGTGGGAGGGGGTTGAAACAAAGGGAGGGGGAGCACACCAGCAAGAATTTCCTATTTACTCTACCTGGGTCCCATACACCTTCAAGCTCCTCTATAAGTAAGGCAATGTTCGCTGTACACCCAGCTTCCCACTATTACCCTGGCCCCAGTTGTTCGAAGGGTTGATAGCGCTGTCCACTGGATAACTCAATTGGTTTTGCTAGCACTTATCCACTGGATAATGATTTTTTCCAGTGGATAGCATCATCCACCTTTTGAACAACTGAGGCCTGGTGTACAACATTTGTACACTGCAGACTGAGATGTGATTTCTATAATATTTAGAGTCGGACTGTACACACAAAATTTTGAAACCTTTTCACAAATTAACAAGAGTTTTGCTGTCCAGATGTAGAAGTATTTTTGCTAGAGAACACTACATTTTGTAGCATAAAACTAAATTGCCGCACCTTTAATAACATGCGTACTATAGACTATAAGATCTGAGTGTCAATTTTGTTTTTTACCGACATCAGTCATATTTACAACAGCAGTTGATGCCACAGAAATTGACGGCAATGTAAAATCAAACTATAGACTGAAATTTGAACTTCAGAGTCTCCATGTTACTGAAAAGCATAACAACTGTCCCACAAAGCGATAAAGTCATACCCTTTAAGTATTTTACTCTGATTAGTTGACCACACACTGGCTACCAATCTGGTTCATACATTTCAGTGATATCATATGGGTGTCTCGAAAACTCACACTACTTAAAAAGTCAGACCTGAGGTCTGCAAATGTTGTCCACCACTATCACCCTGGAATCCCTTACCCAAGGAAATGTGAGAAAGTCTTGGGTCCTCAGACTTCTACATTCATGAGGAACTGGCAATAGTCCAAGCATATCGTGACAAATGGACCCTGATTGTGTGCTCAATTTGCAAGGCCAGCTAATTCAGTTGAACATTCTGATGATGTCAAGATAAATTTAATTTAAAGTTTGAATTGTACAGCGGGTTAATTGGGAAAGCTCACACTGGGCAGCTGATGCTTCAACATTGCTTATATTATCCTTCACTTCTTGAGTAATCTATATGGATACAAGAAGAAGTAGACTGAGTGTTGTACTTGAAGCGTACCGGCACCTGATTATACCAATTTACACAGTCACAAAATAATTCATAGATTTCACTGTTAATATCTATTTAATACAGTTCAGTTCATTACCTTTATATGATAGAAGTTCTTTGGCCAAGGAACAGTGGACAAGTATAGTTAAATTTATTAACAAGAAACAATTTTAAAATGAATGCATTCTCATTGAGTGTCCACATGCACACCTGATACTCTTACCCAATAGTTTATGTTGAGGAGGTGTAGTTATTTACATTGGTTTGGGAAATATGTGTATCCCCTCCTCCCAAATGAAATGCTGCAAGCAAGCAAGAAGTAAGGAAAGTATCCCCTCATGTTCTCCCTTTCCTCACAACATCTTCCCTTCTTGACCATTTTCGGCACTCCTCGTGATCTAAACAGCAGGACCAGGCTGAAGTATGATGCAAGCATAAGCACAACCAACATACACAGATGCATTAATTTGTTGTTCATTAGTGTCTTTTGTTCTAACGAATTAGGTACTAATGATGAACATGCTATGTACTGCACTTGCGTATGTCGCTTTGTGCTTATGCTTGCATTTTGTAAACCGTACATGTTTGTTTGTTTGTTTGGGGGTGGAGGGGGGGGGGGGTACGCTTGAAAGGAAGGAATTTAGAGATATTCTATGAAACCCTAACCGTAAATTACAAAGTTATTCCGCCAATTTTCTTCAGTGGACCACTCAACAAATGAGGGGCATTCAAGACCCACCTTTAATCCATTCGCAATTTCTTTTGTTGATGAAGACCTTGAAACTCTCTTAAAAGATGCAAGAGTCGACTGGGAAAAGTTAAGTTCTGGAGTATGAAAAAGATGGATGCTCAAAAGTTGGTGCTTCTTTCAATGCATAACCTTAAATTATGCCATTGTCTGTTGGCACGTGGTGTGAAGCACCCCCAATATATACCTGTTCTTAACACGGCGGCTACTTCCTGATCGGGCTCAAGGTGAGGAGATAGCTTATCCTTCGGCTCTCCCTCTGGCCCCAGGTTTCCTAACATTTATGTGGCGAAGTGAAGGATACTCAATGAAATCTCTGAAATACCGAAAACAAGTCGATTCTGGGATACAGCACGGTCGTATTGGAGCGAGTCCATAGACTGGGGCGGTAGCTAGATGACATCACGAGAGGGCCATTCCATTTAATATCCACACCCCCCCTATGGATGAGGTCCTTGAGAATTTAACCCCTAAGAAAAAGAAGATCAAAGTGCCGACACAAAACACCCCTCAGAAATAAGCCAAGTTTTCTACTCCCCCCTCAGAAAAAAGGGCCATTTTATGTGTACCCTTCAGAAAAAATGGCAAGATCAAAGGATGCCGACTGGCTTACCCCCTCAGAAATGACTTCGGTGACCCCCCTCAGAAAATGTCATCCATAGGGGGGGTGTGGATATTAAATGGAATGGCCCAGAACGTCACACGTGTTTTTTTATGACCAGCTGTGCGGCGTTGGATCAAAATGTCGGTGCTATTCGATGGAGAGGAAGTGAGGTTAACGGCCAAATCTCACAGACTGCCTACGACTAGTCGAAAGGAAGATGACTTGCTCGTGTTCGGGTACGCGTGCAAATTATTTGAAAACAGTGAAAAGGCTTCGGCCTTTGATCCAGAAGAGCACCTTATATCATGGATGGGCGATGAAACCCTTCGCATTGACAGGTCTGTTTAATATTTAGTCGAATAAAACCAAATAAAAGTTGTGTTGAAATTTAAGTTTGGTTGGTTTTTCTTTGATATTGTTTGCATGGAGGCGTACTCAACGATTTGTTTCAGAACTATCACTCATGGATTTGCTCACTCACGATAATGGAGAAAGAACTTTGATATATTTTTCACGGAATTAAAAGAATAAGACGAAAGCGCTTTTTCAAACTTTCTTTACTTTGTTAATCCAAACCATGGAACACTGGCAGCAATTGGGAGTCTCCTAATGGTAAGTTAGTTGGATCAGGACAAGATGTCATGTATAATGCATGTCTACATGTAAGTATAAGAAAATGATAACGAATCTACCAGTACCGAAAATATCAATTTAGTACAGTTGCCGCCAATGTCTACTTTGGAAGTGTTTTCTAATTGATTACAGTAAAAGTTTGGGAACTGCAATATTATGGAAGTTGTAAGGCGTTTGGTCATTTTGCCATCAGAGCCATCTTCAGTTGAGAGAAGGAAAACCATAACCAAAGAAATTTGTTTAGCCAATTGCAGCAGACAGATAATCAAAAACAGCTATATGGCCAGGTGGTGCTAAGCACTGGAAAGTGTGTGCAAGCAAGTCACAAGTAGTTTTGCTTTTGCCTCTGATTGCCTGGAAATGTGGGGTGAGATGTGGGAACATTTAGTGTAACAATGCAAAATCAAAGCAATTGCAAATTTACTTTTGACACAACTGAAAACTGCTCTAAAAGGCATGAAACTACACTGATGGATGTCAGATATAAAAGACCATGTATCTTGCAATCTGTCAAATTTTATCTTCAATTATTTTTAAGGGAAATAAAGAACTAGTCTGCTGATAAAATTATTGTAAAAAGGGAAAACATTTTACTTTCCAGATAGTGACTAATTGCTTGGATTCCCTAGAACAAGTGGAACTTTTGTTTGGCTGGTGACTGTGACATGTATGTCATATTTTCATGACTGTTCCTTTGCTAATACTATACTGACTGCTTTATTTTAGATATGATGCCCGTCTTTATTTCACTGACAAAACACAGTTCACCACCAAGCCATCTGAATTGGCTTCTTCACTCACACCAGAAGATGAAGAAATGGAGAATTGGTGTGATGAAGAGAGGTACATGGATCTTCATCAAGATTTGTCTGAATATGATATACAGCAGGGTGAGCTTCATCAGCAATTATTTTCTATGTTCCTTGTTTCGTAAATTGTATTGTAACGAGAAGCTACAGGTAGCCTATACTTAAGTTTTTATTTTAGTGGATTTCCCAAGGTCACAAGCTGATGGCCTTTCAGTTGTGGATCACACAGAGGTGTCAATATTCTTTCAGTAGAAGACTGATGACAAATAGTAGGTGGCCTGGTAGGGTGTATACAGTAATCCATGCAACAGAAATGCAAACCTCTAGGGTGGCCCAACCAGAAAAAAATCTATAGATCTATTTCAGTCACTTGATACGTTTTTGAGCAGCCACCATATTGGTGACCATCACGTGTCGCAAAGTGAGAGTGAATTATAGGCAAGAAGTCGCAGAGAAGGTGGTTTTATGTTTGATTTTCGGCAGTGGACACAGAACTGATTGAGATAAAGGCGTAACTTTTTCAATAGTTCCTAAAGTAGTAACAAATCAAGGCGAAGAAGCACAGAAACTGTCAGAATTGAGAAGAAAACTCTGGATATCCGCTGTTAGTAGAGCCGATCTCACGGAATCTGTGTTACGTGATGGACGGTCTGTGGAAAGCATTTTACCCCTGGAAGGGCAGCTAAACCATGGGACAGATATAACCCTGACTGGATTCCCTCACTTCATCTTGGACACAGCAAGAACATATCAGGGGAGAAGCTGGAAACCACGCTTGAAGCTTCTGCGAAGAGAGAAGGAAGAGCACGAAATCTCAACCAAAAGCGTGCCAAATACGAGCGACTACATGAGGAAATTAAGGCAAAAAGGCTAAAAATTGACAAACCTGGATCAGAAATCCAAGATATTGTGTTTGATTTCGATGTTGACAAAACAAGCGAGGAAGCTACGGGAATCACAACTCAAACTGAGGAGTTTGAATATTTGTTTGTGTCAGAACCAGAGAAGCCATGCGATGAGAACTGGTTCAGAAATGACGACAAGAAATTGAATTTTTACACTGGTTTGCCTGGATTCGATGTTTTGATGAGTGTCTTTAGACATGTTTCGCCACATGTAAATTGAAAATCAATGACTTTGTCTACTTTTCAAGAATTCATTATGACTATTATGAAATTCAAACTCAACATGCCGATGCAAGATTTGGCTTATCGATTTAGTATTTCCCGTTCTACAGTGTCCAGAATTTTTATGGCATGGATGTGTGTAATGGATGTATGACTTGCTCCTTTGATTGTGTGGCCTGAGTGTCCTTAATTGAAGGATTCACTGTTCAGTAA
Source organism: Astreopora myriophthalma (assembly GCA_014634185.1). Taxonomy (NCBI): domain Eukaryota; kingdom Metazoa; phylum Cnidaria; class Anthozoa; order Scleractinia; family Acroporidae; genus Astreopora; species Astreopora myriophthalma. The sequence continues at coordinate 224,535 of BLFK01001016.1, read as the reverse complement.
AACAGGATTATTGATTTGTTTAAAAAACTAGGCAAATCAAACATCATGAAGAGTACGCATATAGAAGGAATTAATCTAGAGTCAGAAATCAATAGTGATAGATAAGCAAATTTTCTACTTTTGCTCCACCAATTTATTTAATAAATTAGATTTGCAACCAATAATATTCTGACATAATTGTAATATTATTCACTTCATCAGTAGTTGTTATGTTCTTCAAGGAGACATTGTTTTCATTTTATTGGACAACCAAGTATTTGCATAGAATAACCACCAGAATGCACTGATCATTTCTTCATTTTATAAACATTGTAATGTAGAGATGCAACACCAGGTTTCCAGCTATTGTGTTTTCTAACGATTTGTGAATCCCCTAGGTTTCATAGGATAATTATAATTTTATCGTTTATGTTTGGAGGAGCCACATTATAGTACACTTAATCCATGGCACATAAATAGTACAAAATAGCTGACAATTTTTGCTAATTTCTTTGTTTCCTGTTTTCTAATCGACAGTAATTATATAGTTGTACCATCGCTAGTCGTATTTGCATATGTAACTGATGAAGGTCACCGAATTGATCGAAACATTTCACTTTTTAAAACTTTTTAATCAGTGTCAATGCTGCAATTTGTTGTTGAACTCTGACTTTGCAAACTCCTTTGAAATTTGGTCCCAAGAGATCTTGAGCCAGCCCTAGGAGTTGTTTTAGCAAAGGAGAATGCGGACTGTCGATTATTACATAGCCTGGTGGACAGTCAACTGATGTCATACATATCCAGTGGTTCCCATTTAAGTGCAATATTTGAATGAAGTCAACTGTCATAATATCAAATTGCCTTACCCTAAAGTGGGTGTCTGGAATCCTTTAATGTTCTTGTTAATTTGTTTCAACAATATTTGTGCTGATTGGATGCATACACAATCAAGCCATGCATTTGGGTTTTGTATTAGACTATACTCATATGGCCCCATTCTGCCCTGGCAATCATATTTGTCAGGTGAAAATGTAGATGAAGTTGTGACTTACTTCACAAAAACCACATCTGTGTTATTCACCTGAGTTGCATGTGGTTGACCAACGGTAGACTGGGTTGTTGCATATGGCTGACGAGCAGTTGGCTGAAAGGTTGCATGTTGCTGAGAAGCTGTTTGTTGTGTGTTTGCATTTGGCTGGCCAGTGGTTGGATGGCTGATTGAAGGTGATTGACCAATGGTAGACTGGGTTATTACACATGGCTGATGAGTAGTTGGCTGGGTGGTTGCATACGGCTGATAGATCCTAGGCTGGGTTGTTGCATGTGGCTGATAGATCCTAGGCTGGGTTGTTGCATGTGGCTGACTAGTGGCCGCATGTGACTGATAAATGGTTGGTTGGGTGGCCATATGTGGCTGATTGGTCGCACGTGGTTTAACAGGAGATTGCTGTGATGTATTTGTACTGTTACCTTGTTGTGATTGCTGCGGGGCGAGCGTAGCGAGCGAGCAGCAACATAAACAGGATTTAAGAAGAATATATATTGGAATATACAGAATTTGGTTTTGATACTTGATTACTCTATATCTTTGTTGTTTTCCAGAAGAGGAAATGAAGCGCTTTCAACAAGCACTGCAAGAGGATGGAGCTTACAGCTCAGTAGGATTCATCTATAAGTATGGTGCTCCGGAGATCAGTTCTCAATATTCACAAAATACCAGTGGATATGAATCATTGCACAATGGTAAGGAAATATGTTCAGAGGAGGCTAATGTACCAGTTGCATGTTCCTGCTATGGCCAGTTTCTAATGATCTGATCACAGAAACCTAATTTCTACAGATGACCTTTTGGGTCATGTTTGCTGATTTGAGAAAGGTTTTTAATTTAGGCATGCCCTTCATGATCATTGATTTTGTCTTCCCTCTACTGTGGGGTGGCATTGTTTTTGTTTTTCTGGACATTCCCAAAGAGCCGAGGGATAGCCGAGGGGTGTCGAGAAGGGGTGGGATGATTTCATCAAATGCAGGCACACCAACCGGAAGTGACGTCAAGCCATAAAACCGGAAGTCATGCTCCAAATGAATTGGATACAGTGTTGAACAAGAAAAACAATGTTTAATAAAAAAAGCGTATGTACAATAAGGGGGGTGTGGGGGCTCAGTCTTAGCCCCTGTCCCAAGGTCATGAAGAAAAACTATGCACAAAGAAAGTAGGGGAAAGGAAAAGACCTGGTGGTCGCTGAGAAGGGGTGCGTCACGACAGTGTGGGCCATGACGCTGACCGTCCGACAGAACTGTGCCCTCTGTGCCAACCCAGGTCCTCCCCGACACCCCCAAATGATTTACAAAAGGTAATCATCGTCCTCCTCCTCCGACAGTATCCCACTGAGGAGATGGATGTTCTGGAGGTCTGCCTCCTCCAGGTGTTAAGTCAAAACACCTTGGACGAACTGCGTTGCCCCTTGAACACTCCACGCAAAATGTGCATCCATCAAGCGCGGAAAATCATGCGGAAGCTAAAGACCTACACGCTGCACACTCAGCTGGCCGACAAAGACTACCAGTTGGTCTTTTTTGCCATGACGTACCGGTACGGCTACCTAGACCCGGACCAGACCCTGGTAATTGAGCTGAGCCAGCCCTTCAGCATTGAGTGAGAAGCCTTTCACTTTGCACTCAGTCTTGGGGTTGTTACACTCGTACCCGTAATTTTTCAGCCCGCTGGAGCAGAATTCCACGATTTACCGTTTGGGTTCCAACTCGTTCGTGAATTCACCGAGATGCGTCCCGAGGGTGACGTCGGGTTGGTCAGGATGATGCACGTAGAGGACCAAGTCTGTGTTGTAGTAGAAGACACAATTCCCTAAGAGTTCCAGCGCTTCGGTGGCGACGAAGACGTTGGTGTTGATGTTGCGGGCAGCATGGTGGTCTTGGGCTCGGAAATGGACTTCCACCCAGTGCTCGTCTGGACAACTCACGTAACATGTCGTGCTGGTCGCTTCCCATGAAAAGGCAGAAGGCCTGTGGGTGGGTGAATTCCTTGACTTGCATCAAGTTATCCCGCTGCCTGATCTTGATCTGGGGCCAGGTGTTCAAATAATCGTTGCACAACACGGAATCCAGCAACTGGTCGCATCGCACATGCCACATCCGCCGTTTGTCCACTTCTTTCTTGGTCTTTTGACGGAACTGCGCTTGCACTTGCTTGGTGATGTTCTGCCATGCTTCCATTGTCCAAGGCACTGGCTAAATCTTGCAACCAATGAAGGTACGTCTCCTCGAATGTGTACCCGGCAGCCAGTCCACGTTTCACGTGTGCCAACAAGTAAGCGTCGTCACTGTCAAACACGTGTCGGTCGAGCTCCTGGTGGTACTCACGGTACTTCAAGAATGCCAGAGGGGACGTGGAGGGAACCCTCTTATACTCTCCCGGGTCGCTCAGCCTGTCAGGATCGCGTGGAAGGGCGTGCACGTCAGCAGCGGCAAAGTTTCCAACTCCATTGGCACCGGGTGGATCGGACTCCACGGTTTGGTTGGTGGGGCGGTCTCCCATTCCATGGGGATCAACGGCCTGACTTCCAGTAGCAGTGGCCCACTTCTTAACAGTCTTCTGCCTCCACATCATCACCACATGTTTTTTTTGAGACATCGCGTGAACACCGCTTATAGACCCTCGTCCCCAGGCCTGCCAAGCCTGCTGGGATCCATGTGGCAGGGCATGTGCTCCACTCCCACATGCGTGGAGGAACACATGCTCCGGTTTTTTTACTGGAAGGCCGTACTTTCCCGACCCATGCGTGGCCCTTCCCTCCTCTTAACCAATCGCCGTTGACGTTGATGAGGTCATCCCGTCGTGCTCGGCAGGCGGGGAAATGCGGGTATAAGAGTTTCGCTTGCACCACCTCTTCCTCGTTCAGGTGCCTCGAAACACACCAGCAAGATGATCTCGTGGGAGTACGGAGAGCTGTCACCCACCAAGTATCCGTGCCACGAGAAACGCAAGTCGAAGGCTCCACCCAAACCGCCCAGGATGGACCATCTGTGGGGGGCGCGCACCAATTTGCTGATGTGGCCAATTTGCTGACGCGCCACCAGAAACCTGTCCGCCAGAACCTGTCCGTTGCCGCCGCCCTGCCGACGCCTCCTGTGGTGGTGGAGGAAACCCTGTCACCTTACTCGCCGCCCGAGGAGGCCTACGTGTGCTGTTTTCCGGCTCCATCGCTGGCCAAGAAGGAAAAGGTAAAAGTGGAGGAAGTCCTAGACAAAGGGCCGCTCCGCCGGTGCTGACATGCCCGATCCACGCCTTGCCCTTGCACCATGATGTCTCGCGGAAAGGCTGGGCTTACGTCCAGTGCATGGTCAAGACGTTCCCCCGTGTGGGTGGGCAAAGAATGCACCCCTGCCTTGCTGGACACGCTCAACCTGCAACTCCATGTGGACGTCAAGGATGGGCATTCTTCTGCTACTGCAGAAAACCCATTCACGTGGCCGTGACATAGTGGGACACGCCTAACAAGGGCTGGTGTTTTCTGAAGTGCCGCCGGTCCCTTGACGAGGAGTGTGACTTTTTTCAGTGGACAGGTTGCCCATGGTCGGCCCAAGTCCGCCTGCGATGCGTGGCCCTGTTCGACCCACTGTTGCCGCCGCACAGCTGGGACTGCGGCAAACGATGCCCAGAGCCCAGATTGCCTGCCCTCCACACCATCTGGCCGGCGCCCTAAGACCAGTGGAAGAAGTTGCTGTCGCAGGTGGTGGAGCGACCTCAGTGGGCGTTCATGCCGTCCCCGAAGCTGGAGAACAATTGGAACTACAAGGGCAAGTGATGGCGTGCGTGCTTGTGGACTTTGTGTGTGCCTAAAAAGCGTGACTTTCTTAACTCAAAGTGTCAGTGTGCTGGAGCCTTGCGTCATGGATAGAACCCTCCTGGAGAACATTTGTTTGGTGATCGACCCGAACAGGTAGAGTCTGCACTTGCCGAAGAAGGACTGATAGGCCACCTTCGTCCCGCGTGAACTGGGCTGGTTTGATTTGACCAGCCAACACCACAGGTCAAAACATTACGCGCACCCCTACCTCTGGCGCCACCTGGACGTCGCCAATCGCAAAACCGCCCTTAATGTCCGATGCTGCATCCACAGCCTGGCCTTTTACGCCAACGAGAGCGAAGGTGCTGTCCCCTTGGACCAACTGCCCGAGGACGTCCAAGCCTTGTACGAGTGCCACAAGACGCCCGAACGCCCAGGGGTAGCTTTCAAGGGCGGGGATTACGAAAAGGACCTGCTCCGACGTTTGAACATCCTATTCTTTGACTTGGAACGGTACAACTGCGACGACTTGACACGGTTGACCACCATGGTATCTTGCGGCCATCAGGACGATTAGCGCCACCTGGACGTTCAATGACGTCATCCCACCCCTTCTCGACACCCCTCAGCTATCCCTTGGCTCTTAAGGAATGACCACCTGGCTATCCCTCGGCTTTTCGGGAATGACCTCTTGGCTATCCCTCGGCTCTTCAGGAATGTCCGGAAAAACTGCTGTTAGCGGTCCAAGACCACTACTGTAAATGTATGGATAAACCTTGTGCACTGGGTGTGTGAAGCACTCAGACAGTGTGCAGACAGTGTGCTTGACTGACAGTGCAGACAGTGTGCAGGGTTGTAGACAGTTATGAACTCTATAATGGTCTGGGTACATTAATTTAATCTTGATAATGTTTTATCTTGTTTTGTCCTGTACATCAAGTCCAACAGACAAGAGCAGATTCTGAAGTTAATGTACACAAACCAATACGACCTTCTCGGTATTCTCCTGGTCCTGCTCCTCATACCCCTCCAGATATTCAAGAACCAGAGCCTTTTGTTCTACCCAAGGAGCTAGAAATTCCAGATGGAATGGAGATAGTAAGTAGTTAGGATTGCCTGTGCTCAGTCACCTCTCTAGAAATTTTGTTGACCTAAAAATTTTATTCTTAGTATTACATTCATTGTTTTTCTTGCTAGCACTTTGATGAGTTTGAACCACAGTTTAAAGGGCAGGAAAGGCAACAGTGCTATTCAAATGGATAGGGTTAGGGCCAGGGGGACAGGGTGATAGGGGAACAAGTCCAAAATCCAGAAGCTCAGACCTATTTCTCGGATGAGAAGGAATACTAAGTGAAAAAAAAAAACCTGAACTAATGTTGTGATCAAATTGGAGGTTGTACACACAAATTTATGTAGATCTGAGGAAAATAAAAAAAATAAATAAAAAATTCATAAAATCAGACATGGGTCCTTCTATGGCCCCAGCTGTATTCATTTGACTGATTGTGCTTGTTTTCACAAATAAACATGTCAGCATGAATTTTTGGTGACCAATATGATCAGCTAGTTTTACATTTTTGTTTTGAATCGATTTGAGACCTACCCGTATTTGTGTGTGTATTTGCCTTTTTGTTGAGTTCCAGCAGTTAATACCTTAACTTTGGAATAAGACTACATGTACTGTCACAAGTACTTGGAATACGTGTAGCTTGACTGAGTTTTGCATTACATGTAATAGGTTACTGATCCTCTGTGTACACCTTGCCATCAACATAATGTAAATTCGTAATCCACAAAGGGGATGACCCATCACTGTGGATGATATACATAGTAATTCAGATTCTTAGAATGACTCTTTCATGGTTCATGATCTTTCTTATCTTTCTTTAGCATATATTAAGCTGGCTGTTGACAAAATCCAGATTGGATTATGGACCAGAACATGAATAATTGGATCAAGAAAAAAGCAAAATAAAGCAAACAAAAAAAAAAAAGGAAAATA
>BLFK01001016.1:189854-217744 GCA_014634185.1 Astreopora myriophthalma | reverse complement strand
GGGGGGGGGGGGGGGTTTGAAAGCAATGATTCTTCTCAGTTTTGGCTTGGAAAGTCACTGAGACTAAAACATTGAGTTGGGTTGGAAAAAGCACAGGGCACCCAATCACAGTTAGCGATTTAAGTGCAAAAAAACAGTCAGTGAAATCAATAGATTTTTCAGTGGACTCAAATTGATATCAGTCAAACTGAATAGTGATAGAATATTGACATTCACTTTACCATAAGCCTTCTGCCTTCACTCCACTGCTTGCACTGTAATCATTTTATGGCATACCTGCAAGCAGATTTATCAATTTTTTTCCCCCAATGGTCAGACTGCATGGCATGAGAGTGAACAAGTAAACAAAGCAAAACACCCTCAAGGCAGGACTTTGTAATGATACGTGCATGCGACTGGTAAGGGTCGATTTAAATGAAACAAATGGCAAGAGTCAAATCCAGAATCTCCAAGTACCTCTAATAACGAAAGGTTTTGGAAAATATTTCCGAATAAAGAGTAGTGAGATAAAATCATGACGTTTCGGCGATGACATGTCACCATTATCAAATGCAAATCATTGTAAGTTATGTAGTGTCATATAAAGAATAGTGAGTGGTAAAATACATTAGAATAAATGAGGTGGGGATAAACAAAAGAATGAGCAAAATTTAAATAAACAGTTTCACTGGAATGGAGTCATTTTGAGTGTTCAGAGTCGGTCTCTTTTTCCTTATTAAAAGCATCTCATAAAAAGGCACTCAAACTTTCCGCGGCATTTCTTTAAGGTGGTAAACTGTTTGTGAAGATTGTTGTTTGTCCTTTAGGTGTTTACTGATGACGGAATATTTGTGCTCCTCAATGCGCAGGTGGAGATGACTGCTTGTGTAGCCTATATAATTCGAATCACACGAATTACATTGAAGTTCATACATGGTTTACAAGTGAGGGCTTTGTTTCTGTAACCTTCAAATCTTCAGAGATTTTCCTACTTGTGAAAACCGGTTGTAATACACTATCGCTTTTCTTTCCAAGGTCGCTTAGTTGCTTGCGCACAGAGTCGCCGGATTTCTGATCTTGGAAAGGCAAGGTTATTAGTACAGGGTTGTCGACTGGCTTAATACGGCTTTGATTTTGGTCTGAAATCTCTTAAAAGGAGAATCAATAAGTTTTCCAGGATATTTCGGTTTCAGAAACAGTTTTCCCAGATAATGGCATTCTTTGGAGAAGAGGTCCGGTGAGGATGACAAGCGTTTAGCACGATCAAGCGTACTTATTATTAGCGATCGTTTATATCTGTTGTCCACATGGCTCTGATAACACAACCAAAGTCCACAACAATCTTCACAAGCAGTTTACCACCTTAAAGAAATGCTACGGAAAGTTTGAGTGCCTTATTTATGAGATGCTTTTAATAAGGAAAAAGAGACCGACTCTGAACACTCAAACACAGCGAAACTGTTTAAATTTCGCTCATTCTTTTGTTTATCCCTGCCTCATTTATTTCATTTATTATTACTCCTTACAAGGAGGTAGCGTGGCCTAGTGGTCAGGTTCATCGGACTTGTGAACCGGAGGTCCTGGGTTCAAGTCCTGCTCTGACCACTTTCTGGAATTGCCCTAGGTAGTCGCTCGTACAACTTCTCAGCTGCGCTTGTAAATAGCCAACCGGTCTGCCTCCAGCCGGTTGGGATTCTTAACAATGTTAAGTTTAATTTGTATCATTTGTTTCATTGGCCCTGAAAAGACCCTTAAGGGGAGTAGTCAATTAAGGAGCTATTATTATTATTATTATTGTTATTATTATTATTTATTCTAATGTATTTTCCTACTCACTATTGTTTATATAACGTTACTTAACTTGCAAGGATTTGCAAAAGAATAACACCAAAAACCATGAAAGAAGCAAAGAAAATCACTTCTTGTCAACAGGCAGCTGTTTAGCCATGCTTTTCCCAGCTTGTTTGTGTTTTGCTGAATTGAGAATTACAAAACAGAGAGATTAAGATTCTCATTTACAGCCAATGGCTAACGGCAAACGGCCGGCTGCCGCTTGTCATACAACCATGAAAATTCTTATTCTAGCTCACTTCTCTTTAGTCAAGTGTCAGCTCGGACCATAATAGAAGGGCTCCAGGCAAAAACGCCCTAACTGACATTTGCACAATTTTTAGGTCATTTCTCAAAATCGTGGCCAATTTCCACCTAAGCAACTGCACTAAAATTATGGGGTGAACATCTCCATGGTATATGCCAAAAATTAGGGCAATCTGATGAAAAGCAAAAAACAGTTTTTACCTGGATTTTCATATTTTCTTGCTCTTGCGCTCTGTGGTTACACTGCAACCCCCAGGACAAGGTAAAGTCCATCATGTAGTCCAGTGCATAGTCAATAATGGTTAAGTTGACTTAACCATTCTTTTGATAGAAGCTCTGGTCTTCCTAAGACTATACTGGAGAACTCAACAAAATATGTACTTAATTAATGTACAGCCCTTTAAACCACTGTCCACACCTTCAAGTGTACAGTGTGAATGCCTAGGCAAGCAAGAGGCTAAAACCCACTGCCAGTAGTTATGGGTTATGGTAACCCAGTTTTAATTCCAGTAAGTGTACTAACTTATTACGAAAGTCTGTTTCTTTAGTAGGAATTCAGCTTCATACAGTAAGAGATGCTCATGAGTGGCAGAGACTTCAATCACAAATGTAATCAGATGGACAAGTGTTTCACTCAGTTTCAGTGTACAATACATGCCTATCAACTGTAGTATAGTTTTGTAGGAATTATTCAGTTACTGGTCAGTATCACGTTGTGTAAACTGATGATTGGGTTTTGTTAAGAGCTAGTGCTTTTTGGCTTCCAAAGAATACCTTTCCATTTAGCGATGTGGTAAATGGAAGTATTCTAACATTAATGTAAAGAGAACAAGTTTCAAAGCACTTTATTTATTTTCATTTTATAGTGCACATGTTGTGGTTTACATTATTCTTGGTTTAAATTTTTTAAAGCCACATTATTTGCTTTTTCTGTTTTGTTGTTGTGTGTCATGGTAATGAATGTAAGACATTGGCAAATACATTAAATGTCAACTGGTTAAAACATTTTGAAGCAAGAATAAAGGTTAAGAGGGGTCAACCTTAACTACCAAAAGAGAGCGGGCTCTGTATAAAACAACTATTGTAAAATTGGACCTATCAATGCCCAGAGGGAGTATTAAGTATGTCATTGATTTATAGTGTAGATTTATAGTGAACCAATGAATACAGGCCAGCCATGTCACATGTGATGAAAGAAAACTGCATGCCTTTGTTGCACCTACCTCACAGCACTTGCCAAGAAATGGCTGTGAAGATAAGCTGTGCAATTAGATTTTGATATTTCTGAATTCCTCTGGGTGTTTCCTTGTTACATCAAAAACAGAAAGCTATCCAATCTTGTTTTATGTGAAAACAAGAGGCTACAGGTAGCCTGTACTCTAGCCTATAGCAATAACATCGAAAACTCTGATCATCAAATCAACTTCATTGTATGCACCTAAAAATGTTACCATACACATTGATTTGACTCAAAATTGTGAAACATGTGGTTGACAAGTTTTTGCGATGGTATTTTGATGACACAATTTTCACCTTTGACAGTAATTGTACAACAAGAAGAAAGTTGCTGGCTTACTCTTTGCATAAGACAACCGGATATTATGCACACAGAAGGAGAAATAATGGTTTCCTGTCACGTAAAGAATATGTTAATAGATGTTTTTCCACATTTGATGTCACGTTGGCCCAATAGCCAAGTGGTCATTGTTACCGCCTCTGTTGCAAAAGAGCACGGGTTCAAATGCCAGTGTGTGCACTTGTACATCATTGATTGACATTATGCATGAGCAGGAAAATTGCAATGCGAAAAAAAAAAATTAAGGTTCAAACCCAAAAACATAACCATAGCCTGTGGCTAGAGTAATAAATCGCACTTGAAAGGCTGTCATGGACTATTTTATTGCTTAATTAGAAATTTTCTGAAAAAAAAAAATGGCAGGATTTCATTCAAATCTCGGAAGTTCCAAACAGGAATGAATTTAACATTTATTGCAATCTTCCAGACACCATCTGGCATAGCTTACTCTTTATCACGAAAATTTGCCACTGCTGAGTCAAACTGCATTTGAAATTAATGTGCTTAATTAAGGCTTAAAGTGACCAGTTTATGAAAGAACACCTTTTTCCTACACACAGACTTAATTTCAAAAATCAGTGTTAAAAGCTGACGTTTTGGTGTCTTCGTGAGGCCATTATCAAGACTATGAAGTAGCAAATTATGGGGAGTAAAACTGAATTTCCAAGAGTCTAAATTAGTATAATAACAAGAGCTCAAAAACATTCTTTAAACAAATACTTTAATGTGGACAGAGTTAGTGTGCATGTTTAAAGTGGGATGGGTTTAAGCTTGTGGAAGTTGTGGGAATAATGCTGAACAGAGTTCGGATACAAAAAAAAAACTTAATCATGCTGCTGAAATTGACAACATACCCATTAAGTACATTTGAAGAAGTTATTACCAAGAAGCCTTATTGCCTTCTATGAAGTAGAAATGAAAGAGTTGCATATGGCCTTTGGGGATGCTGACGATAAACAAAAGGGGAAGATTTCTAATTGTCAGTCTGGGTTATGCAAATTTGCTGCTCATGTGATATTATTGGCATGTTCTACGTAGAAAGCAAATTTGAAATTGAAAATGACCAGTGTACAAAACAAAAGCTTTTTACCACATGCAAACTTAAACTTGTGGCAAAAAAGGTATTGGTGCAGTGACTACACAAAAATTCTGTGCATTCCTGAAGAATGAAATGGTTGCTCCTGACAGGGGATACAAAATGAAGGTCCTCTTCATTAATTTGCCCAAAGAAACAGCAGTGCAGCCTTTTTTGTGTGTGAACTGTATGTCTTAACCGTCCAATAACTTGACTCCTTTATAAGACAAATTGCTACAAGAATTGAGCCTGTTTTCAATCTAGAAAGGAGTAAGAACTTAGTCCTTTTGTAGGTTAGGGTTAGTGCCTGCCACCACAGACTTGCTTAGATACCTACCTAGCTACAAAAACTCAAGAAAAGACATACAGAAGTGACTTTTCCCCTCCAAGTGGAATGGTTAATCATGGTGCTTATAATCTGTAGCATGGGAAAACTGTGCCGAAAAAGGCCTTAGTGTTTGAAAAGTGAGTTTTCACTACATGTATAACCATGTTACAGGTTTTGCATTACAAGGTTCTTGGGGTTCTTAGTTTTTGGGGTGTGAATGAATTTATTTTTGTTTTGGCCATGGGACTCACAGATTATGGCTGTGATTCAAACCAGAGGAAGAGATGTTTGATAGTATACTTGTGGTCAAAAGTGTAATTACTTGTAGGGAGTTAAAGGGACAAGAAAGGGCTGTTTGAAATAGCTCATGGCAATGGTTTTTTGGTTAAGGTTCTCCCCTCTTGAATCACAACACATCACATGTCACTACTGAGAAATAAGGGCATTCCAGTTGATAAACTTTTGTTTGTCTGGAACCATTTGAAGCTCAAATTGTTGCAGAAAGAACTTTGTTTCGTGGGAGGGTGTATTTTTGTGAGTGTGTGTGGTACAGTGTAGCTATGGTAAATGCTGTTGAGTTATATTTGCATTACATTTTGTTAGCTGTTCTTGAAAGGGGACATGTAATGGTAATGGGAAGTCATGAGTACTGTTAAATGTTTAGGAAAGGAGCAGAACATGTACAAATGCAAGGATGATTCTTGTGAGTAGAAATACTGTAGTTTGTAATTTTTTGGGAGTGACATGTAATATCAATTTTTCTGTTATTTAGCCTGAGACTGCCAAAATGCAAGCCATCATTGAGAGAACAGCTGTTTTTGTCGCTAAGCAAGGCAAGCAAATGGAAATCTTAGTCAAAGCCAAGCAGTCAGGAAATCCTCAATTTGACTTTCTTCTTATGGACAACTGGCTGAACCCCTATTACAAGCATGTGTTAAAATATGTCACTGAGGGAAAATATGTACCTGAAATTCCAAAACCATCAACAGCACAAGCCCAGGAAGAAACAAAAGAAGTCGAAAGTGAGGATAGTGAGGATGACTCTGATGGAGAGTATGAGCTACATCCTTTGCTGCAAGCATCACTTCATAAAAAGGTACCAAGGTCTTCATCTGCATCAACATCACCATTACCACAAACTCTTGGCAATAAATTTAATCGCACTTTTGCTCCAGTCACAAGTGGTCTAAACTCAACAGCTTTCCCCCATAACCATGATGATACCAATTACACTGCACATTTTGGTGGAGTAGATGAGAGATGTGACTACAACATATGGTATACACAAGGTACGTGCAAGTGTATGGCTTTGTTTAGTGCAAATCACATGCAGATTACTGGTACAGTCTAACTGTAACCCTAAGCTACACTTGTAGCCTTAACCTAGCTAGAGTGTCAGTTCAGGGGGCTTGAGGCTGCATCCTGAAAATGCTGACTTAAACTTAAAGTGTAGTTAGGATTTCGCCTATTATTATGAGCCGGTTAACTTATAACATCATCTTTATTTATTATTGTTAAATGTCTGGTACACAACAGGCTTATGGAAAAAGTAGATATTCATAATCCTCTAAAGTTCAAAGTTACTACTAGTAGTCTGAGGTCCCCACAATCTCCTGTAATGCAACTTTGAAAGAATCCAGGGAGTCTACAATATGTCCTGCAAATGTTGACATTTACATGTATCTAACACATCAAGGTGTCAATTATTTTGAAGCCATGTGTATGTGCTTGCATCCTGGCACTGTCCAACACCCTCTGGTGTATATTGGTACATGTACTTTGCTGTTCTTTTGCAATTCTCCAGGCAATGTTTTCCTCCACAGAGAACCAATGGTTCCCTTTTCAATCTGGCATGTCTCAAAGCTAAGACACTAATTAAAACGACCTTAATCAGGATCTCTTGTTTGCTTACGATGCAGCAGTTGTGAGTCACAGTGTCAAAACCCTACAGTCATTGTTAAAGCTGCTTTCATATGCATGCATTGTTTTTGCTTGCTATCAGTGTGAAGAAGACTGAACTACATCTCCTGTAGACTCTTTGCAAACAGTGCATGGGTTATGTAATATCCCACATAGTTATTTATGAATGAAAGGCTGTGAGATGGGGCCTACGGCTTATCATCCTTATCCCTAAAGACTAGAAAGTCCAACCATTTCCAGTTTTGTAAGCAAAGGCAGCACATTCTTTTTTCATTTTTTTTAAGACTCCTAGTGTTGGTCTGGCCACAGTTCAAACCCTAACCCTCCTGGACCAGAGTTCAGTGTTCTTCTTTTCTTGTATTTCAGATGATCTTCACAGGCTTTTTGTGTCATCTGCTGGCTACTCATACCACCCCCCTGTAGCACCTGTACTGTCAGTTGCTGATATGATTCCACCTCCTCCTCCTCCACCTGGAGAGGGTCCCCTTGAAGGTATGTTGGCTAACATCCATATTGCATGTGATCCTTTCCCTTCTTGAGAAGACCATCTGCTGTCATGGAATCTAATTATGTGCAAGTTAAAAGTTCTTCTCAAAGTTATTAATAATAATTTCAACTTTAAACTCAAATCTCTGTTAAAATACTGATTCCTTTGAGAAGTAATATCAGAGACGAACAAGAGTGTTTCATCAGATATCCAAATACCTCGAATTTGGTTAAAAACTTGACGTTTGGCCTCGTTTTTCAACTCTCTTCTCTATATTTGGATATCTGACGAAACACTGCTTTTCATGTTTGATATATCACCTCAAACACTGAATGAATACAAACTTGACTAGACTGAATGCAAACTTGATTTGACCATATTATTTGTAACTAAACCTGACCTTACAGTACATTCTTTTTTAAATGCTAAAACTACTGTAATTCTAAGCATAAGCACAGAGGGTAGGGTGTCCCTTGCCAGAGACAACCATTCCTGAAGAAAATTCTCAACTCAATAATATTGTTCTTTTGAGTAGACTGTTTCCAAATTCACTTAAGTTCCTTTCAAAACGTGTCCGAATGGCAGTTTTTTGTGATCGTAATTAGTTTTACTTAACATATAAATGATAACTAATTTTCATAGGAAAGACTTTCCACTTGGACACAGTTTTAATGTATCTTTAAAATCTTATTATCTTATCAATTCTATGATGTGTGTCTGGCTAGCTCAATAGATTACCACTGATTCTCATCGAATCCAGAATTACAGCTTGGTGGCCTGTCCTAGTTTGGGTAATGCTGCAGTATGGACTTGGAGTTAGTGTTGCTGTTGCAAGCAAGTGCATAGGGTACTTATTGGAGGTTTTTGTTCATATTCGCCTACATGAATGAAAACCTCCATATCCACATCCACATTAAAGCACTGTTTATGCTCTTTTTGTAATTTTCTTTATAGAAGAGTGGTTGGAATCTACAACATCAACTCCCCCCCTGCCACCCCCACCCCCACCACCGGTTCCACCAAGTCTCTTTCTACCAGAGACTGTTGAAGTTCCAGGAGTGTATCCTTCCCCTCCACCACTTGGGATATCCACCTTGCCACTAGTTCCACAGCCAATCATACCCCCACCACCCGATCTTCAACCTATTGTGGACAAGTTAGCGATCTATGTGGCAAAAAATGGGCCTGACTTCGAATCAATTATCGTTGCTAAGAATGATCCTCGCTTTGCTTTCCTGGACCCATGGAACACACATCACAGTTATTATAATCTCAAGAAACGGGAGGCGGAGAAAGAGTTGCAGCTGGAAAAGGCTGCAAAAACACAAGGTGTGTACCGCTGAAAGTAACTTTAATACTGACTTTCCACACTGGAACTTGCAAAAACCATGCAAGCTAAAGTAGGGAATACTGTAAATAGTTTTATCTGTAAGAGTAGGCACAATAGTCCCACATTTTAACTGAGAATCATGTTGGATTGTTGGACAACCTTTTGAGTGAGCTGAATCATAAATATTTTTAAAGCTGCTGAGTAGCTGGTTCTTTTGGGGATATTTCTTGCCTTTTGCTTGTCTGTAACGCTCTTATGATGCTGCCTGAAGCAAAGTTTTAGGATTAACTTACACATCAGAGTCTGTAAGCATGTTGCCCTGTATTACTGTAAAAAGAAAGTAAAGTGGTGGCTTCTTTCTTTACTGCTGGTTTTATATTGCGCTGTCTTTTGTTTCTGATTTTAGAAAATGAGAAAACTTCTTCTGAAGTAGCCAAAGGCCCAATAAGTTTCTCAATAAAGGCAAAAGATACAAAGAAACCCAAAATAGAGTACAGAACGAGCGTCATATACAAACAGAGCTGTGATCAAGGTGAGAGCGATGAGGATGTTGACATTGAGGGATCTGGAGCTGAGGGTCAGGAATCAAGTGAAGCTAATGGCAAACAATTAAAAGAAGACACTAGCAACGAGGAGCAGCAACAAGCCAGTGATCAGGTGCCATCGGAAGACTTAACACAGCAGATGGATTCTATTAAGGCTGCTGAGAGAATTGGTATGAAGACTTTTCAACAGAACTCCCTTGTTTCATTGTATTCCACTGTACATGTGGTTATTATTTTTTTTAACTCTGAATTCATGACAGGGTGGTGTCTTTTGATATACACAGCTGAAATTCACTGTCCCTTCAGTATTTTTGATTCCCAGGAAAGGTGCAGTATTTTTATTCTGCAAAAAGGTTTCAGGCCACGTATTTCTGTTGTATGTCCACCACGTGGATGTGGCATTTTTTTTCTGTGGGTATGTGTATGTGTAATTGGAATGCTTTTTTCTCTGTTCACAAAGCCCAAAACCTGGAATCAGAATCACGAGACAAACAGCTCCAGCTCGAGAGAAGAAGGAAAGCATCACTGTTCATCAGCATGCTCAAGAAAACTAACCCAGCAGATGAATTGGAAACAATTCAGTAAGAGAATTTTCCTGCAGAACCATTTGAGTGGCAGAAAATTGTACCACATTTTGCCTGATTGATAAATAACCACTTACCAGTAATATAAGTATTAGTTACTGGCATTAGTTGTAGTGTTTGTAGCCATACTTGAGCAACTCTAGCGTTATCTTCGGAACATTTGAAGCTTGGGTATCTTTGGAATGGCGCCAGATTTTATCAATCAGATTTAGTGGCAGAAGTGCAGAGTGATCCATGGATGCATGCATGCATACATATTTTATTTAAAGACAAAAATAGTTTTGCATATAATTTTAACCAAATTAGGGTTCAATTGAATCGTGTGATTGCCAGTTCAAAGATCTTTTATTGAAGTCACTTCTTGTACCGTGTGCTTTCCCAAGATGAACCATGTACAGTGTAGCATCTCTTGATGTCTCAGATGATTGTTTCACACTCCTTGGAGAGAATGAACCCAAGCCCTAATGAACCCAAGAGAGTTGTCACACTACTCCCAAAGATACCTTAAGGGACCCCTTTTGATATAATAATTCTGAACCTGGAATACTCAAATCATGTGCACCGCTCCTCTGTGAAGTCACAGTACTTTTTGCTTGATAAGCGAACACGCAACTTTGACATTAACGTTAACTGGAAGCCGATTCTCCATTTGCATATTGTAAACCCCCCCCTCCCCCCCCCCCCAAAAAAAAAAAAAAAAGAGGGAGAGCGAGAGAAGTTCATATACATTTTTCCTTTTTTTTGGGGGGGGGGGGTGGTTACATTATGCAAATGCAAACCACTCGTGACATTTATTAAGCATGCGTGGTAGTTGGCTCATCCATTCTTGGCATAAATGCTGGAATTTAATTACCTGATACTGTCATAATCAGGATGCGAGCTAAAGCAGCAGCTTTTCTCGCCAGGTCTCCAACTGAGGGTTTATTGAAGAGGACCAGAAAATTCATGGAAACAAGGTGAGATATGCATGGTACCGAATTTGTGAAAACGTAGTTGAGACTCAATTTTGTTGAAGTGTTCAGTTGGCACGCTGGTGATCATTTCACCCTCCCTCCTGTAATGGACTGCACTTCTTCTAAGTCAACCAATTACCAGTTATGTGGCCAACTATTCCCAAAGTTCCATTTAATTAATGGCTAAGCAGACTGGAGTGAAGCCTACCATAAGAGTTCATGGCAGATTCAAGTTTTCATTTTTCAAATACGAATGATTTGGTTTGTGATATGGTGGTTTGTTTCTAATGTGCCCATTTGTGGTCATTTTTGGTTGATAACTTTTTAGCCAACTCCGATCTTGGTTGAAATGGTTGAAAACGATCGGTGGTGTCAGCTGATCTGTTAACGCCGGGAGCACCGAATTTTGGCATATGGTGTTATTTTTCCGCGAAATTCTTTACAAAAGAAGTCGAGGTGTGACAATGATTTTATCCAGTTGCAAGTGCGGCCCAACCAGAAATGGTTGGAGAAATTTTTTATTGGGAACCTCAACGAAACTAAGCAAAACCGGTTTTGGTTGAAACGGTTGATTCTTACAGAACACGACGTAAGTTAAATGGTCAGTGTTTGGTATTCGTTTTTTCTTTCCAGGTCTGACTCCCCTTCTGTAAAGAAATGTCGTATTGACGGTGATGACGATGACGATGATGACGACAATGTTGATAATGATCATTCATTGAGCGGAGGAGTGGGAGCTCCATCGCCTAGCAGCATCCGTGTCACTCGGGTTAGTGGCTGCATGAGTAGTAATCTGCTATGGGATACATACATCAGGGTTCGAAGTTTGGGAGCTTCAGTAGTTCTGGAAGATGAACGTGAGTCAGAAAATTATAATCCGTCATTATGGTGAAGGAATCAAGCGTTTTCTTTTAAGTCGAATAACAATAGCGAGAGAATAAAAGAACCCTCTGAAAGTACCCTCAGCGGAGGACATTTTTGGGGCAATTGGTCATTTAAACTCCTGACAAAATTCATGCAGAGTTGTGGGATCTAAAAGAGCTGGAGTGTATAAACTCTCCAACCTTGTTCCCAGGTCATCGGCGGAGCGCGTACGACCAAAACCAATTTTTCACTGAAACCACTGGTCATGGCACTAGGCCGTGGCAATGAGGTCGCAAACCATTTCTCTAAGGTGAAACCAAATCGTGCAAAATGCTTTCAGTAACCATAGTGGAGCTTTCTTGTGGTGTTGTGGTAGCTTTTACTGTTTTGAATATTTAATACTTTTATGAATCGTCTGAAACTGGAGAGAGAACCCGCAAGTTAAGCCAACGTACAAGAGAACAGTAGACCCGAACCTTAAGTAGAAAAGAGCTGCGTGCAATAAAGCCTCCGTGCAGCCGGAAATGTAACTATACCTCGCAGATTATTTGTGATGCCGATCCAATGAAATTAGAATTTCTTAAGAGCTGCGTGGTATCTGTTATCAGGCTCTGTGAAAAAAAGATCGAACCCGTAAACACTGCAAGGGACCTCGGTGTAAGTATCGACAGCTGGTCAAACTACAGTGATCCACATCCAAAAGATATCCTCAAGCTGCATTTACAAGTTGATGACGATCAACCGTATAAAGCATCTGCTTGATAAGAATACCCTTATCTTGTTAATCTATTCCTTTGTATTTACCAAATTATTTTACTTTTCCTCAGTGTGGAGTAATACTTCAAATAAAAACAGTGAAACTGCAACTTCTTCAAAACTTCGCAGCTTGAATAGTTCTTGGTTTGAATATGACATATATCGGAAGGTCTCAAATCCTTTGGTTGGTTGGACGTTACCCAAAACTTAAAGCGGTTTAACGATTGTGTAACAATTTACAAATGTCTCAATAACAACGCCCTAGAATAACTTTCTCAAAGGTTTCAGAAACGCTCTCAGGTACATAGCAGAGCTACAAAACACCGCAAGGATTTGAATCTGATCAAGTGCAGACTTTCCGCAGGACAACGAGCATTCAACTTTCGCGGGGCCAAGTTATAGAATGGACTCCCGAAATCAGTAAAAGATGCAACCTCACTCAATGATTTTAGAAAGAAACATTTACGTGGTAACTAAGCTTGCTTGTTCAATCGACCGGTATATTCTGTAAATGAATGTTATTTAATAATTTATTGAATATTCTGTAAATAATTTTCAATAATTTTTATTCTTAATTTATATTTTGTAATTAATTCATATTGTCGCTGAAAAGCTCTTGTAGGGAGTATTAAAAATTGCATGGATGTTTGTGGTCTTTATGCGAGTTGCGATTAAATTACTAAATTTACTAAATCTAACCGAATTTTGCATCTTTTGCTTTCAACAGAACCTGATGGCAAAGGTGTTGGCTGCTTCCAAAAACAAGTGACATGTCTGTATAGGATGTGGCTGTCTCCCTTGGCAGCCTTCGACCGATTCCCACTCTGGTACCTTAAGTTACATAAAACCAAGGGAGTTGCAACCTCTGCAGCTTGTGATGCAGAAGCTGGGAAACCTGCATTATGTACCAGAGCGACTGCAAGAGTGCGCGGAAAGGAATAAGTGCTAAATTTTATGAACGGTGCATTTTTCTTTTCATCCCTTGTAAATAACATTAGATAAACGCGTTGTTCTTTTCAGGCAGACTGGATAGTTATAAATAAAGAAATGGACCATTACGGTTCACAGTTTGAGAAAGTGTTGTCAGATAGTTTTGCAATGTCCGTTAAATGACATTCATGTGTGACGAAGTGTAGGCGGGGATTGTGCGCGGACCGCATCAAGGTCCCTTTATGCCGGTGCAGTCGTAGTGCGTTGTTCCCGTGGTTTTGGACTAGTCAGATAGGTGATAAAGGTGTGACCCTCGTAAACCAAGTTGGAAAACAAACAAGTCATCAAAAAGAAATAATATACAAATCATAGTAAAACAACAAAAACCTAGTTTGATGGCTTGGCTCCCACGAGTCTCCTGTGGCTAAAATATAGACCATACACACCAGTAATGGGATGGTAAGGTTCGACTCCTGTTAGGAGCACTCGTAGATTTTATCCAGTTACGCCCACTTCGCCATCGACAAATTAATCACTTGATGTCAAAGAAAACAAGAGGCTGGCTGCTGCTTAAATTCGGGCTTGAAACGCCACCCTAAGTGGCTTTCGTGTACTAGTGCAGTTGGGAGGGGGGAGGGGTAGTTAAATTACTTGGGAGTGTGTTCAAAATATTGCTCAACCCCCTCCTGGTTAGCCAAAAATGTCATGTCCCGCTCTTGTACTTGGTCGGTTTCTTTCCCATGACAAACGTTTTTTCTTCGTTTGTTTGTTATCGTGGGTACTGCTTCTCCGAAGCAAAGAAAGTACAAAAATTAGTAAACAAAGAAACAACAACTTGACCGCTTCTACTAGTATTTTGTGAATTGTTTATGATATAACAGTACAATTTGCTGTTTCTTAGCTTTCTGTTGAGCCATAGATTTTTCAGAAAGTCCTCTTGAACATCAGTAGATATTCACAATGGCCAGGTGAGAAAAAAAATGTGAAGTTGAAGTTTCAATTGTTAAACCCAGGCTCACAATAATACCGCAAACTTTTCCTGAAACGTCAGTAGAATTACATATAACCATCTGTTTGTATCAGAGGAAAATAATTATTCTTCATTTTTGTGGCTGGTAGTCACCTCCCTCCAAAACAACCACCGCCGAGACTAACCCCCACTACCTAGGTATTTAGGTACTGAACCTTCCCGCAAAAACATCCAGCTAATCTTGCAACATTCTCATAGCAGCGAGTCTCATTCTTATAAGGGTTGGCAAACGTGTGCCTCCTGTTATCCTCTTCACATGACTCTCCAAATCATCGACATGTGTGGTGAAGTTGGTCCAGTTGTCAGCAGCGCCCTTGCTCAAACGGAAGTACGACTGCACTAAATGAGCCAATATCAATGTGTACTCATCAGATGTGTGTTTCAGCACTCTTTGATCAATGGCTTCGGTTGAAGTACGGAACAAGTCTGAGCTTTTGCTTTCCATGGTCTGTAGGAAATCTTTAACCTTCGTGTCACTGGTCACGTCAAAGGGTTTTTGGCCGCGGTCGTTTTTGGCCTGGAGCAAAGGTAAGCCTTTGAAAAAATGAAAGATGTATTAAATTTAGTTTGGCTCAAAAGAAGTGGACTTGAGAATTGAGGATAAGGAGAGCATATCTGAACACTACAAAGGTCGAAGAAGGTCCAACATAACATTTTGTGCTTTCTCTCGCCGGGAAGGGGGAGAGGGGGTGTGTAGAAAGAGGACAAAATTGGTCGTCTAAAAAATCTCATCCCTGGGGAATGGAATATAACATCTCGAAGAATAAGGTCCTTATGATGGCTCCTAACAAGCGGATACTTAAGAGGGATTCATTTCCTTGGGGGAATTTGGTGTCGGATAAAAGGCCGCCATGCATAATCACGGTTCAAAGGAGCGCGGAAGGAGTTGATGTGCCACGCTTCCAAACAAAGGCGTTGATGGTACCGCCGGTTTGTTGTGATAATTTACAATTATCCCACTTAATTGTATGGTTGGTTTGGCAAGCGTCCTCCAACAAAGCGGAGTTTTCCTTTTTGCAAAGAAAAACCGCGGTACCATCAACGCCTTTGTTTGGAAGCGTGGCACATCAACTCTGCCTCTGAACCGTGATGATGGCGGCCATTTACCTGACACCTATTTACACCTTATTAAAAGAAAAGGACGCTAACTAGTGAGCATATAAAAGGACCCTTGTCGCAGCGTTAGATCACCCCTGATGAAAGCACCAGGCAGGAGTGTCGAAACGTTGGGTCGTGAATTGCAACTTTTCAAGTTACAATTATTAAATCTTCAATCCAGAGTAGCATCAAACTGTCTGATAATTGAATAAAATTGAACAAAGTATGATAGCCTGGATTATAAATTCAATTGAATATAATCAGCGTTTAATGTGAACACGGCTTTAGATGTACTTTGTTTAAAGTTTTTATATAATTGTATCTTGGCTGGCCAATATTATGGAATCTTGAATTTTGTTTTAGGCCTGATCCGGGCCAGATACGTTACATTCTTAACTGGAATGTGATGTATTTGGAATTTTGATTAAATTAAATTAGGTAAGTTACCTCCGGCAGTGACAAGTAACTCGATCACTTTCAAATGATTGTTACCCGCGGCATCATGCAATGGAGTCGTGCCACACTTAGGAGCTGATACCAAATTGAGTACATGGCACGGATCTGAAATAGCACGACAATCTGCTCAAAATGCAGTTACAACAGTCAAGGATAATAGAGAACTAGAACAAAGACAACTTAATTCGTCATGATTAGAATGGGTTGTAAGATGCAATGGTATCCTGCCTAGCAGAAGCCAACGAAGCTTTGGGTGAGAAGAAGAAAAACATTCCTCCCACCAATCGATGTTATTTCTTTCCACTCGCTTCGCCTTTAGGTGCTTTTTCCGCTATCGGATAGAGAACGACTGCTGCGCAGGCAAAATCACTTATGGACGCCCTAATAACTCGTTATTTGTTGCATATTTGGTTTCAACCTTAACCATAAGAAAAAAAAAAAAACAAAACAAAAAGGTGAGTTGTTTGTTACGCCATATTGTGCGTACAGCGGCAATCTCAAGAATGTGCCGCGCTTGCGTGTTGCTTCAAACAAAATTGTTACAACTTTTATCTTGGGTTTAACAAATTGTGGGTCGGTTGGCAGCGTTTCATCGCTGAGCTAAAATTACTACGAAACGAAGCTCTTGTGAAATAATTTCATGCGTCTCGGTTGCTTTAAATTTATTTATAACTGGAGTGAAAGGGGCATACCATCTTCAGAGTTCATTTCAAAGACCGGCTTCCTGGCCTTCAAAAGTTCTTGCACACATTCCACGTTTCCATGATTACAGGCCTCGTGCAGGGGCGTCCACCCCGCATAATCAGTGCTGTTAGCGTCTGCTCCTGCTGCCAAAAGCTGCTTGACTTTTACGACGTCATTTTTTATACAAGCGATGTGTAGCTTTGTCTCGCCTAAAATGAAGTGAAACAAGAATGCTTAGGAAATTGAAGAAACAATAAATACTTTATCAAACTGCCTGTCAATGAGAATGACACACTACAAATGACTAATTGCATGTTTTTTTACATAATTATGGCTTTGTAGGTTTGGCAAATTCAGAGTCGAGAGGTTTTCTCAATCTTCATATAGCCGTTCCGTCGTAGATGGTAGTCTCTCCACTGAGTTTCTGACTCTTTCCTGAGCGATATTTCATTGTTGAGTTGCTCGTAAAAGTTGACAATGATTACCCTGTAATAAGAACAACTGTGCAACAAATATTTGTTCAATAGTCGGTTACTTGCCTCTTATATTTCGACGTCTGATTCCAGCAATCAATCTGTGGGATCCATTTTGAGCCTTAGCAATGCTGGAGATTAGCAATGAGGACATGAAATGAAACAATATTGAAAGCTTAGAAATTGATCATGACACAAAAGCCTAGCGATTGACTTATTCCATCGACAGATCAATCCAGCATCGATCAAGTCATGACAAAAAGAACTGAAATAAAACAGCACCTATGATTAAAGCAACCAGAACACTGAAGACCCGAGGTGAGGAAATATAGGGTAATTACTTGTTGTTGTTGTTGTTGTTGTTATAAATAAATTAAAACATTTCGTAAGTAAACTTCTGAAATGCAGCTTTTTGTTCTCGCGCCAATCCAAGACAAATTAAGACTCTTGTCTCACGAATCAGGTCAGTAATAATTAATTTGTCAGTCAAGACTAATTCTACCCTGCGAGCTGAGGCCCTTCGATCATCCTAAGTAGGTCGGGAAGATCAAGATCGAAGGGGAGTCTGCTCGTATGATACATTAATTCAAGATCCTAGCTTGCTTTACATAAATGGTGATCCACAAAGTTCTTGAAATTTCAGTTAAACTTTTTAGCAGTCACTTCAGAAAAATACCCCTTATCACATTAGTAATGGGTAGAATATAGTTCCTGCTGATCAATCCCCGTTCTAATAACGACAATCTGTATATATATATATGACAATCAAACAAAAGGCCAAATATTTCGAATCAGCTCTGAACTGGCTCGTATTGAGTCCGCGAGCAAGCATTAAAAGAAGCATAAGAGACTGAGTTGAGGCTCAATCACAAAGTGCTATAACTGTTGGTTCTGAACTTTAATTACGCGTATTTTCGCTGGGTTCCAGTTTTGTCATTGCATTTGATGATTAATATGTTCCCAGCATAAAGCAAGAAGAAATATCTTGAGCACACAGCTTGAGATAAATTTGCCAGGTTACCTAGGATCAGGATAACACTGAGTAAGCGAGTGACGATACAGTAAGTCGTCTTCATGACTCAAAAACATCCACTGCAACCTATCCAAAGAGCTTATGGGCTGACTTGAGGAAGCGTTCTCCCTCGCCGAACGCAATAAGACCATGAAGGAAATTGAGATACGGAATTATCATGTGTTTAGGGTACGTCTGCCATAAATCAGTTCTCTCTCGCAGGGTGTCCATTTTATCATCTGTAATTCAGTAACTGCCAAGCCAACCTTCGGTCACTCAGACAAACAGTCGATCTCTTTTGTAAATTTACAAACACAACTAAACAACATTTCTTTCACAACTAAAGGTATTTACCTAATGTCTCGGAGTGGTGCTCCCGGAGCGCCTTTTGCGGCAGGTGATGCAGCAGCAGTAGACGGTACCAATAAAAAATAGTAAAAAACCTTAAGAGGAAAAAAATACTGTCAGCAGGAGTGGCTTTCTCACAACGTTCAGGTGTATCACTATTGCTAGAGGAGTAAAACACTTACAACTCAACCAAAACAGACGCTTTTTTAACGTGCAACCTTCCCCTTGGATGATGGATGTTTTAGTTTCCTAATCTTCTATGATAAGCGACTAGTCTAAAGCGTCTACTTTATTTTTTGAAGTGCAATGAAATCTTACGATTTTGTCCAGGGATAAAGTCTTGACTTTGAAAGAACGCCTTTCCAGAGGCACAACACAGTCAGAGTAGTTGCCTAGGAGCATGTCAGTTACATGCATCTTTAGCCACATGGATCCACACGTTTCCAGAAACCGCTTGAGACAAGGCCCCCTGCGATTCCATCCACCGTAGGCTGCTTCGCTCACAAAGGTCCGCGAGCGCTCACTCAACCTGGTGCCGAGAGTTTCTTCGGTACACTTCATTGAGTGGTGGTCGGACAGGATGTGGATTTGGGACACCATCGTTACGATACTTTGTAAAGCAAGCAATACGGGAGTCTGCCGAAACAGAATATGACACTATATTCCTTAAACGTAAGATAAGATGCATAAGTTTCCTGTAAAAGGCTCTTTTGCTGTGACCGCATTACTACAATCTCTCCCGTTTGGTAAGAGCATTATTTACACGATACTCTCATTGGTGGCACTTCATTAACCAACTTTCATTTGTAAGCCAAATGCACACGAGGGAAAATACTGACTACTTACACGTGTAGTTTCTCATCACACATATTCTAGACTAAATTCAAATGCCTAGATTCAATTGCTGAGTGGACTATGATCAACTCAGCACTGGAGAAAGAAAATACTAACCACTACTGGATCATCACATGCGCGATACGATGAACTCCAAGAGATTCCGAACAGTTCACGCAAACGTGGGTTGAAGGATACTGCTGATGATCCGGGCCAAAACATTCGCCACAGTAAAGACTGCTTGAGACTGTTCAGATTTTCACTGGCTGACAACACACTATGAAGAATTTGTTCAATCTCTCAGTTGTCACAACACACATCAAATTTACAACATATATCTAAGAATGATAATTTTTAGTATTTAGGAGAACGTGAATTTTCCGCGGGTAAATGAATCGAATTATGAATGGAAATGACGCGAAATGAATGGAATGAGGCGGGCATACCCTGAATAGACCCGAGTGCTTCTAACAGGATTGTAAGCTGAGGTCTTTGCATGCCTCTCACGCGCGCCCCAAGGCGTCCACCGAAACTCGAATGGAAGCTAAAGTACTGGTCTAGCAAATCATCGCAAGTTTGAAACTTGCGAGTGCCCTTGCGACTCCGTAAAACCTCCAGGAATCAGCCATTCAGCCGGGTACACTTTTTTGCGCGTTTATGCCAGTATTTACACAAATGAGCTAAAACTCTCTGGAAACAATATTTCATGAAATTTATATCTCATGCAAAGAATAGTTTCGTAAGTTAATACTTGCCGAAATTTAGCACACTAAAGGAAACTGAAAAAAAAAAAAAAAAAGCTTGGGGAATGTCGACTGAATAAGAACCTATCAGAAAACGAGTCCATCCCTAAACCTTCTTTAGAATTCGTAACCCCAGGGGCAGCCACGAGTATTAGAAGCATATAGATGGAGTTCACAACCGTTTTAGCGCTCAGTTTTGTGCAACTGTCACTAATTATTGTGTGGAAACACGGAAAATGCTTCCTTCTTTGTCAGAACAAACGGTAACCTACCCCGCAGCGCCTATGCGTTCATGGAAGTCCTTCTCAAGTAAAGTAAGAACAAATCGTAGAACAAGCAGGCTGTTCTCGTCGCTTTTACTGACAAGAAAAACAAACGGAAAAACAAAACAAAATAAACGTTTTATCTGCTACACTATTTTACACAATAAGCTAAATTATACTAGCATTTTGATTGGTCCTTACCGTTTCTTTATATGTACCGATATGAAACAAACAAATTGGTCCCGTTTTGCCGTCAGGAGGTAACAACGGAAGATCATCAAGGCTAAAGGGTAAAATGCCATTTGGGAAACCCGAACCATTAAACTCTTTTATCACCTGCACAGTGTTTTAAGGAACTCCCATTCACGAGCGTTAGCAGATGCCCCCACCGCAGTCCTTTCGGCGCTAGCATGTAGGTCGAGTGTGGACTGGTACAGAGAGGTGTTGCCAGATGGCGGATGAAATACGAGCAGCCGCTGAAGTAATACGAACGCTTTGGTTGCCTGGACAAGAGACGGCGATTTCTAAGGGGAAATAAAGGTATATTCTTTTGGAACTAGTCTTTTATATTCCTATTCCGGTTTAGAAATAAAGAATAAGTGGATTAAGGTTTTCCCCGAAGAAAGGTGTTAAAAAAAATTGTTATGCGCATATTCCGAACAAAAGATATCCTTTTCTTTCTGTACATTCTCTTATCGATAGTTTAACCCTTTAATGCCCAACAGTGCCACTTGTAGATTTTACTCGTCAGTGGGGTACCCCTCGGGCAGGAAAGGGTTAATAAGAATAAACAGAATGCTATTCCGTTCACACCGTAAACGGAATAGGTTTCAAAAGAGCGCGATTACCGAACATTTCGTGTATTCTGCTTGTACAATATTAAGAACAACATAGCTGCTATATCTGAATGTCGCTAAGAGACTGCTAAGAAACTGTCCTCTACTTTGTAATTTTGTGCTTTTTGCACTGCAAGTAATGTAGACAGGCCATCTCCAACTTCACCGAGTAGAAACCAATTACCATCTAGAAAATTGTGCATTTGGAGTCACTTTGAAAAAGCAACTTTACTCAGTCGGAAGTGGCTTTTTTAATTTAAACAATATGACATACGCTTGTCTTGTAGAGAGGTGTGACGTGAAATAAACCTGAAGTTTAACACACTGAACTTTTCTTTTTAAGCTTTTGTGAGCAGCTACCTTTTGGTCATATAGTGTTAAAAAACGTGAGAGTGCTTGCCTTACACCAGTGTGCCCTGGGTTTGATTCCTGGACTCAGCATCGTATGCCGGTTTCTACTCGGCGTGCGTCAAGACGTTTTTGTCTAGGTACTGTGGTTTTTCTCTCCCACACGGTGACACCACAAATCAACATTTGAATTGATTTGATTTCTTTTCGTCTTGTACAGTGCATTTGATTATAATTATCAATATTAAACACAATTATTATTATTATTACTATTATTATTATTATTGTTGTTGTTATTACTATCCAAGATAATTTGTTACTATCATTTGGTCGTTACCAAACACAGTAACGGAACAGAATGACTGGAATATACCGGTATGGTACAGGAACGAACTGTAATATACTGGAATGATAACGGAATGAAACGGAAAACATACATACATACATACATAGTTTATTTGATAACGCAGGTTACAGAATACGCAAGACTGAAGTCCTGATGTGGACCTGCCTATCTACTATTTAAAACTAAAGTATATACATGTGAATAAATAGAAAATCAACAGAAATAAATAATAAATAATAATAATAATAATAATAATAATACAAATATAAACATATAGGACAATGAACTACAATTTAAGAATATAGTTAAGAATTAGGTAAAATAATTATTAAAATTTAATTATTATTATTAATAATTATTAATAATTATTTAAAGTTTTTATTTTATTATTAAAATAAAAACATCGGAATAGTACCGGAATGAACCGGAATGGTACTGGAATGAAACGGAATTACACTGGATTGACTGGAATCAAACGGAATGTGACAGAGTGAGTGCTGTTTTGCGCATTTCATCAAAAAAAAAAATTACAAATCTGCCAAATGCCAAGATGACCTGCGCAGAACTTGTCAAAATTAACTGGACAAATCCCTAGTCCTATGACGTTTTTGTTTTGTGGTGGAAATGCCCAAGCACTGAAGCGTAACACGACTTCTTCCCCAGGGTAAAAAAGACCACAATTTTCTGTCGAAGTCCAAGTAAGTTTGACTGTTAAGGACGTATTACAGGGTGGGATAGGAAATCGATGTCGAGAAGACGTATCTTTGTATCTTTTGCCCATCTGCGTTTTAGGCAGAAACATGATAAATGTTCTAGAGGGAGAGGTGGACATAAAACGCCAAAATGATGCGGTAACTTATCAATCGCTATTTTCGAAAATGGAATAAACAAGAAAATGGGGATGGACTGCAAAGCCCACCTTACATGCGTCGATCGCAGTTTCCTGGTTCCCGCGCTTTGTCGAGTACATTTTTCCTTTAGCTTAACTTGGTGTTAAAAATCTCAAGAAATATTTATTCACTCTTTTCCGATGTCAATCCATTTAATTAAGGTACATGTACATTTCGTACTCATTGCGATCCGTTCCTGTATTTAGTAACGCCCGTTTTATTCTTAAGACCACATTTCTATAAAAAAAAACTGTGGGAAACCTTTCAGTGTGCTCAATGGATTGGTGACAGTTAACTCACCAGCGCGTTGTCGATAATTGTCCTGAGCAGTTGCTCAGGGGGGTACCTCCTGAAAGACAAGGAGGACCCCACAACGTCCAACACGGTGGAGTGATGAGATTCCTCCAAATAACCATCTATTGAGTTCATAACATACTCTGGAAACGCACCAGTGCACACCTACAGCCAGAAAAAGATAAATTACCCATAAAATGTACCACGAAAATAAAGGGCCGTGTGCAATTAACATAGTCATTCACATTTGACATTTTTCATATTTTGGTTATGTCAAATTGAAGCCAAGTCCTGAGCGATATAAGCCAGTCAACATCTGCAATGAATTGTCGTCAGAAGTTGTAGGCAAAAAGAATTAACAATAATTACTTAATTACTCTAAATGAAGAATCTTGACATATCTTAATAATATATGTCACAACAGCTCGTTAGACTATCAACCTTTTCATCGTAAGTGGAACCATTAACCAAGAAGCCACTGGATTTTGAACACATACCTCCTCGAGTGCGCTTCACAATAAAATGGAACTATGATGGGCCTGAGTTTGAAACTGATGGTGTTAAATGACCACCAGCAATGAAACAAAGATGCCAAAACAATTTTTCTCGCTGTTTCCATCCTGTTGCCCTTCTTATTTTTTGCTTAAGAACTCATGGCAACTCACTGCAGAACCTTTGTGCCATTTATTTCTCAGAATTTGGCCAAAATTTGACAAAATACCCAAATGTGAAAAAGTCACTTTACTATGTTTATACATACAATCCTTTAATTGCTTCTGTATGGTGCAACCTGCTTGAACCAGTGTACACTCTTGATGAGCAGGTGTCACTCTCCTTGGCTTCAACAAATAAGATGTTGAAGAATTGAACACTCGACCGGACAATTTTATTTCATCAAGTTATAAACTGACTTCAAACAATTTACTACCTTTGATGACTATAGATAAGCATATTTACAACTACAGAATTTTTCTACAGTCCAAGCAGGTCAAGTGTACCCCCCAAGATTCTATTAATAACTGGAATATTTGAAATTTGAATGCACAAATAGTTTTGTAACATGACCGTTGTGACATACAGGATTGCGTTAGAAGGAGCCGTTGGCAACTTCAGCGCTAATAATAAATTAAACATCGCCAATTCAAAACACGAGTTAAATTTCTGTAATGAATGTCAAGTTTCAGTTTTATTTACAGTATTTTAAGTCTCAAATCAGCGCTATTTTACTTTCTAAAGCAGCTCAACTTGTCCACAACCACTTTTAACCTAGCACCACCTTGCTCACAATGGTATTGTTCCGAAACGATTAATGGCTTCAATTTTTAAATAATCGATTCATTAATGGGATCTATGAGGGTACACTTGACCTGGTTCGACTGTGATTAAATAATTTATGACCATAGATACACTTGAAACAGTTCAAGCAAGTTAAAAGGTTATCAAGTATGAAAAGGGTCAACCACCATACTCCCGCTTGATTTGTTTGTTTTTGAGCTGCGCCAATTCAAAGTTGAAACTGTTCTCAATTTGTCCCCTCCATTTCGTGATAAGTAACTACACAGTGTCACAATAAGGTGTCAGTAAGATTATACCCCATTGGTCCCCTCCCCCTTGCCACATGAAGTTGAAATATGAGAGTTGCAATTAAAAAATTAAAAAAAGTGATGACCACAATGCATGTCACAATCTAACAGTACTTTCTAATTTACAAATTATTTAAATAATTATTGTTTCCACAAAGTACCTGTTTTTGTTTCTTGCTTGGAGATGCAGAGATATATGAACAGTTAGAAGGTGCTTTTGTCTTTTTGGCAGTTAATATTGAAGACAAGGGATTTTCATTTCCACTTCTGACCAACATAGCATCACTTCCCAAGACAGGAGTATGTTTCAGTCTGCCAGCAGTCCTTTGAAGTCTTCCAAATGCTGGTTGACTCACCGGTGATTTGTATGATGTAATGAGAAATACCACAGGGGGAGGCACAGGATCCTCATGTTAATAAAACAATAAAACAAACACAAACATTTACATCTCCAGTACAGGAACTATTGGTATTTTTATTTATTTAGTTCTTTATTTTCACATTTGTAGACAGTTGTACAAGTTCTTCTGCCCAGTTGGCCCAAAGGTCTTTTTTGAGGGCCTTACTCACAGGACTATAACATGAATTTGTCAGTTTTGGTCTCACAGTATCTTCCAAGGCTCAGAGAAATGAGAACAACCTACTTCTTGCAGTTCCAAAACAACTTCAGCGAGAAAAAGCAGGAAATAAAAATGGTTCTTGTGCATGTTTGTAAGCATGAGCACTGCAAAAAGGAGGTCACTTCAATTCACCTGCAGTATAAATTCTGGAATGTAATCAGGAGAAAGACACTGGACTCCAGCATTCTGAAGAACTTTAACATCATCTTCAAGAGCTGTGTCCACAAATACATGGGTCAACTTGGAAGCAAGACTGGATTGGTATGGGGGTTTACCATTCACAAGAACAGCACATCCTTCCTCCAGCAACCTAATAATAACAATGGTATTAACAAAAAACATCCTTAGGGTGTGAACATTACAGGGATCCCAGCCAAAACTGAATTTTGACTACAGTAGTCTGTGGCTAGTTGGCTCCTGATGGTCGCGAGCCCTGGCCCTTGTTTCCTTTCCACTCCCTACCTGACCTCCCTGTGTCAAGTTTCATTGTGACGGCCGTGTCCAGTGGTTGCCACTGACAAGGTTGGTCCCTTCTATGCCTGGCCTGGTTTTTACATGGACACCATCCCTACAGGCACCTCACCCATGCATTTAACCAAGAGGGCACTTTGTGGCTACACCCCTAGCTGGGGGGAATTTGCCTTCCACTGCACATATCAAGACATCTGTGCTCCACTGGATCTTCAACACCCCTAAGTCCCTGAGCCCTTTTAAAATGGACATACATTAAATTAAATTACAGGCACATTCATAACCTTTTGTATGCTGCTCGTTTCTTGGCATCTGCAACAGCTACCAGAACCTTCCATCCCTCAAAAGGTCCTCTCTTTGTTTGTAGAATTTTCCTCCAGCGAGCAGGTGCAGACAAATGAGCAGCAGAAACTCCTGCAACATTGCTTTCTTTATTCCATTGATAAGATTCTTCATTAAGCCACTTTCCAGCCTTGATGCTTTCTGTTATGAACTCCTTCTTTAAAATCCACTTTCCTACATGTTAAGGCCATAATTCAGTATTTGGCCTGCATGGCAATTTTCTTTCGCAGGTGTTGCCATACAAAAGTTGGATACTGGTATTTATTTAAAGGAGACATTTGAAAGGCTGGGTGTCTCAATGATCTTTATTTGCTGTCCTGATATATGTCTGTTTGCTGGGCCGCCCAAGGAGTAAGATGGTTTCCTACCTTGTCTCTCTTTCAAAGGTGATATCTTGCGAAATTGATTACCCCAAATTAAGGAAGATCATAACGAGACAAGAAAAATTGGTTCAACGTTTTTGCATCTTTCCTTTATTGTGCATGCCATCTGATACACACACCACATACCATAATAGAGCACAGAGCCAAGCACAGAGCTTGCATCAGCTGTGGTTTATATTGACAAGGGCAGCCCTCGTTTTGACACAATCTTGGTCTGAGGTTTGATGAAAACTTGTGTGTGTGGTAAAAATGAACAATTACTCCCCCAACCAACACACTGGAAAGGGAAAGAACTGTGTATGCAACAAAAGAAACAGAGTTGCTGGAAACTAACTGATCTCTTCCAGACAGCCCCATCCATACATTAATTTAACACATGCATATATATCTTACTATCCATCTTCCACAAGTACAAGCGTAAATAAAGCAGTAAATAACTTATAAGCTTAATATCACCGCATGCATCCACGGCTTTAATGTAAATCGGTGCTATTTTATTCTATCCCATTCTATTCTTCTCTATAGTCTATTTATAACCTCGAAAATCTTGCCCTCAAAACTAATAGTATTTAAGTAAGTACCTGACGCACAGCCACAGAGAAATTTTTCACCTCGACTCGGCTTTCCGCAAATCACATGCGAGCAACTTCTCACAAACGTCTGGGAAACGAGCATGAAAATAACAGAAATAAGTGCCACTGTAGTGATGATGAACAACAATAACTTTTACAAGGTCAGTATGAACAACTGGCATAATAACTTGAACGTAATAGCTCACCGGTGTATCAAGATATGTTCCTCCAAGTTTTTGGATCGACAGCGACAGCTTTGCTTTCTCTTCGCTGTGAAAAGACGACAGTAAAATGCGGTATCTTTTCCTCTCTTTCCGCAATCTTGCCGCCATGTTGGATTCGAACTTCCCGCCAATGGTAGAAGTGCTATGGTATCCTTCCCAGTCCTTCACCGTTTCGAAGCTGTATTCTGGCACTCCTTTCGATGTGAACATGGCTGGCCATCGCGTAAAATGTGGCATCCAATTATTTCACTACTTTAAAGCTGAAATGATAATAAAAAGAAAGGATGATAATAGCATACTACTCTGGAAATGTAGGAGCGAAAGCCAGTGGGAATTTCCGTGGTTTTTATTTGAAGAAAATGAAAGATTTCGCGATGGAATTGAAAGATGGTGCTCCAGCCAGCTGGGACTGGTAAGCTCTTTATGGGGTTGCCTCCATAGATCTCCTCCATCTTGAAATCAGAAAGATCCTGGGAGTGTTCCCGTCTACGCGAGGACTGGGTATGAATAGACCATTTCACAGCCCTTAGGCATTCAAACGTCAACCTCGGAAAAAATAAAACAGAAAATAAATAAGCATGCCCTTCCACCCAATTTGGCCATGTGCTGTCTTTAG
>BLFK01001016.1:166938-186928 GCA_014634185.1 Astreopora myriophthalma | reverse complement strand
CCCCCCCCCCCCCCCACTGTGCAATTACGCTGCACATTCCTTTACCAACAGAGATCAAGTCTGGGGGGAGCAGGTCATTCCGGCATATGCGAGGGTGAGAGAGAAACCCGTGTAGCGATAGAGGAAAAATGTAGACAAACTGTGCTAGTTGAATACTAACTCACATACCATACCGTTTGTGTTGCTCTGTTACTATTTTGCAGTACAGTAATAACACTGATAGACATGTATTGTACAGTATAGGACATTTCATATACCGGTATTCTCTATCTGATGAATTGATCCCCTACGGGATCCTGCGGGACCCTACGGGATATCATACAAACTTGTAACTGACCAGCTCCTAGATGGCTTTGATAGAGCAGTGTGCAGCGCAATCGCACGGTCGTGAGTTCGAGTCTCGTTCAAGCCTGGATTTTTTTTCGGGCTTCATTGCAACTGCATACGTTACTCTCTTCACTGCAATGATAAAAATTACATCATAATGTTCAGTGTAGTAATATTTACCGTCGAAAACGGAGCAGAGCTGTCGCCTAGTCTCCCGAGCCAAGTGCTAAACGCGCGACCTCTATTAAAGACAGAAAACTGAAATCTCATAACAGATCTCATGACAAACTCTAAGAAGACTTGAATTAAGACAATAGCATACATAAAGAAAGAGACGAGCAACTGGTAGACTGATGACCAGAGCGTTTCAGGTGTGAAAGACACTGCCGGAATTCTTTCAGTGGTTGAACTATCTGTTGGTTGTTCCTATCCTTTCCAGTGGTGGTGCTCTCGGATGGTTTTGCCATCCCATTGAACGGGTTCACTATCCCTGCGAACAGTTTACAGTTGGTTTGAATGTTTGCACTCTTTGTTTAACACTTAGAATCCGTTTAGGAACCCCTTAAAATGATCGTCCGTTCTTACCCGTTCAACGAAAAGCATCGGTGTATACGTTTTTGCTTTCATGTTTACAATTCTGTGGTAAGGAAGACGGAAGAAGCTTATGCGGTGAACAGAACAATAATCAGTTACTAAGTGTACGATATCCGGCGTGATTGGATATTACTGTTTTCAGGTCAATGATCAGGGATATACGGCAAATCAAAGGAGAGAGTACACAAGATGTTCTTGTATTAGAGGAGGCAATCAACAAAGCCAAGTATGTGAAAGCATTTTCTGCACTGAGAAACAAAATAGCATTGATTTGAGTCATGAAAATCCCGATCAAAAGACTTTAAAAAGCCTCGGACGTACGGCAGCACCGGTTTCTGTATTTTTAAAGTCTGGTGGTCAATTTAATTCGCTCAGAATAGACATTCAAACCTTGCTCAAATGTTGACACTTTGTTTTATTTCACTTCCCAGAGTTTTCGGAAGAGGCCACCTTGAGAAGTTACGGTTAGTGGACTTTTTAGAAGCAGTGGGTAACCTGCGGTTCCGTGGTACATCTGTGCTGTTTCGTTTGCCCGTTTCAATTGCCCAACTACTTCAAAAGGAAATATGTGCAAGTCAGACTGAAGATCACCAATCTAGGTATTGTGTCACATCTCTCCTCAGTTGAAAGACCCCTGTCACCCCTCATTTCTCGTCACTTTACTATCAACCCGGTTATTACCGGTGACCAGCGGCCACATTTTGTAGTCCAAGTGGTTGAGCAGCTTTGTGGGCCTAAGATGGCTCATGGGATGTGGTCTAAACTTATGACGATAATTTAGAAAGGTTTAATAATACCCCTGCAGCAGACTACTGAGTTCTCTTCTTTAAAGTACGCACATTGTATTTATCAGTGCTACATCTCCAAGCAAAAAACGACGGATTGGTGATTCAGAAGACACCTTGGGATTTCAAGGAGATGGCTTTGTAGATGAGTGAGTAAATGTGCGATGAGATGCCGTGTTATCTACCAGATACACAAAAATCCATAGACAGCTGTACATTAGGATTGTTTTTAGAAGATCTGGTTTATATGCAGTATGGGTGGACAGATGACGTAAAACAAAAGAACTCATTATAAAGGGTCAGTACGCAGCTATTACAACAGCCCACGGGACTGGCTCAGAAAACAATAGAACCGTTTAAACAAACAACGGAAACAATGAACCCAAACCCCCAAAACAATAGAGCTGTGTCCTAACCAGAACCAATGAAATTAGAGGTTGTAAACAGCTGCGTGGTATCTAACAATAAAGCCTAATCCCAAGTGAACAAAATACAATGTTCTCCCGTACTTGCAGAAAGACCCGAAAATTGGCCATCGTAATCGGAGCGTTACCCCGGCAGCGTCACACACGCCGAATCCCAACCCAAGTCGCTCTGATGAGGGTCTGCTACTAAGATACTTAATGTTCGTTAGCAGTGAGGAAGGCCAAGGTTCCCGTGAAGCGTTGGCTCCTGAACTGATCCCTTTACGATAGACAGTTTACTTTTTCAAGCCCTTGATGACAAATTTTAGTGTGGAACTCCCCACCGATATTGTAACAAGGGTCAACTTACAGAAACGACGACTCGTTTTTCACTACAGAGGCGGACAAATCGCCTGGTTGGAGAAGTCGTCTCTTAATATTGTGAAAACGGGATAGACACAGTTTTCTGATTTTGTCCGACGATTTGTCCGTCTATTAAGGCAATTTTTAATGGTCGTTCAATTCGTCGAGACGGAAATCGTTGTAAAAGTTCGTCAAGACAGCCGATTTTCGATGAAACGGACCTTCGACAAGTGTACAGAATAGTTTACTGATTTGTGTTTGCTAATGGATTGTGGAAGCCAATACAGCAATTAATGACCTTTAATGCTGATTTCTGTACAGGTCCCCAGCTGTCACGGAACAGTATGAACTTGCCACTCACACGGTGAAAGTGCGGCGAAGTGGAGTGCTAAGTGACGTCGTTGCATTATGGGATACCAATAATGGCACCATGGTAGCAGGGTGCGCTCAGGGTCAGCTGTCTGCTGCTAAGCTCAAAATTGAGCGACTGCCTTCCATCAACTGTTTCAACCAGGCATGTAATGATTACTCTATACCAGTATGGAAACGTATGTTCAGGGATTTATTGGTTAGTATTTTGTGGAGAGGTCACCAATCAGCGTCCATTTGATTGATTAGTTTAGTTCCCAGGTCGAGGACGTCGTATTTAGGCGCACGGTATGGATGAATTTTTTGGAATGGCATTTCCGTTGAAAGCTGACGGCGATATGCTTTATATTCCATTTGCATTTTGTTTTCCTTAACAGGAGTTGAACAAACGGTGGTTTACAGTTGAGTTGCGTGTCGAATACAGTTTCTCGATTTTGGGGGTTTTGTTTTACTGTGGTAAACGATTGGGCAACAAAATCTTGCACCACCTATTCATACAATCCGGAAGAAGTCAACGAATCAGATGCAACAAAGAAACAGTTGTAACTTGCTGGAACGAGTTTTTCCGCTCTCGGCGCTGGTTGACTACATGTTTTTGTTTTCTTGCCCTTGTTGGTCCATCTGTTGTTTTCGTTTAGTGAATATTAGTAAAGCAAATAAACTTATATATAAACAATAGCCTCAATTTGGCTTTAAAAATATGCTCGGATATTTGTCCTTGGACATTATCTGTTCCGAGGAGTGGAAGTGCACCATGAGAGCTTCGCTCTCGGAAAACTGTTCCCTTCTCGGAACAGATAATGTCCAAGGACAAATATCCGAGCATATTTTTAAAGCCAAATTGAGGTTAGTGTGTTTATTATCCTTCAAGTATTTTTCGGTTTTGAAAATTGGGGAATATTACTCGGATATTCCCCAGTATTAGCTGGGGTATATTCAGTCACGTGACGCATTTAGACCAATCGCGTGCGAGCGAAAACATTTAGTGTTATGTTACCTGCTTTCCAATCGAGTGGAATATTACCATAACGAATACTTATTACTTGACAAGAATAGCAGTGATTTTATCAAAACCTGTTTGTTTACTGATTGTTTACTTATTACGTATACTTATTACTGTTTACCCTTTGTTTACTGATAATGTCTGTAACGGTGCCGGTATACGCTGATTTATCCCATGCCATAGAGAATACAGCCAATCAGAAAGCTAGAAACCGGTTGCATATTCTGCGGTATGCAAAAAAAATAATTACCTTGATTCTAGTTTAAGGCAATCTATTAAAAATTTTTTAAATCAATCTATTAAAAAAATCTATTTTCTTAGTATACACACTCGCCTAAAGGCTCGTGTGTATACTAAGAAAAATCAAGTCACTCGTGGGATATTTCACGGTATACCACTCGAAAGCATTGCATAACTAGTATGTGTATCCTGTATACACCCTTGAAATGCTTACACCGTTTGTTGGGATTGGTCAAAATAATTACCTTGATTCTAGTTTAAGGCAATCTATTAAAAAATTCGTCTATTTAGCAATCAGATGCCAATCAAATGTTGTCCGCTTTGAGGTACTTTGAGCGTGCAATCAAAGTTGGCGGTAGCAGAACCGGAGGTCCTAAGGCCAGTTTCACCTGGGGCTGTGTTGAGATGTCGTCGCTTGGCAACTGTTTGGTGTGCATCTGTCGAACCCTTCTGGGGATCATAAGAAAGGAGCCTAGGCTAGTTAGAGTCAAGTCCCCAACCTATGTTATAGGTAAGAACTGTTTTCTTAGGTCGTGTTCTATCAGTTGGGATCACCTGTTTCAACCGAAACCGGATTTGGTTCATTTGTTTGCGGTTGCCAATAGAACACTTTTTCAACCATTCTTGATTGATCCGAAGTTGCGACAGGGTATAGTCATTCTTAGACCTCCTCCTTTGCAAGCTGAAAGTCCGGTTGTGAAGATTTTCGCCGGAAAATGACGACAAAAAACGCAAAGACTCGGTGCCTGCTGACAGACCAGCGGACGTGACCCATCGTTTTCAATTATTTCAACCAAGCTGGGAACTGGTTGAAAAAGGTGATCAACAGAACCAATCGACAACGTTTTTCCCAGTAGAACACGAAAAAAACCCAAGCAACCTGAAAACGATTGATCCCATGCAATAGAACACGACCTTATTTTTGTGTGTAATTACACCGGTTCTGCTAAATTTTCATATGGCCTTGTTGAATTTCTAGTGTGACTTTCATTTCAGGTCGTATATGCCTTGTCCCTTTATTAATTCTAGGTGACACGAACCTAATTGTCTTGAGCTAATATTTTTCGAGATCTCAGTCACCACCGATATGTGTTGGCTTATGCGATTAGGATACCGAGATATTATCATCTTTCTTTTCGGCTCAACTTTACTCGATAAGACTAATTGGAGAACTTTCATAACTACTGATGTCATTGATGAAACATTAAAGTACGAGCAAACGTGGCCAATATGTTGTAGAACTTGCTTAAAACAAAGAACTTTGCAAGCCTTCTGTCAGTTCCTTGTGCCTGTGTTTGAGTTTATTTTCTATAGTTTCTTTGAGCTCTTGGAGGACTGAGCTTGTTTTTCCATAAGGAGACAGTTGAGAATAAGAATTGGTTATGATTCATCGACAAGTATTTATGTTACAGTGACCGCCTTGGATATATTCTATATCCTCTCCCTAATTCCTATCATTCTCTGCAAGAAATATTTACCGCGCTGTTGAGAAGAGCATGTCTTTTGAGCATGACTTTGAAGTATTGTAGTCGATTTCTAAATTCGTTGATGCATACTTCGGAACATTGTTGATTTGTTTTTCTCAGGTGATCTTCATGGCAATTTCCGTGACTTGGTGTGTTTTGAGAAGGTTTTATGGCGTATAGGCCCTGTCCTCACTCCCGCTAGTTTCATGTTCTTGGGGGACTATGTCGACCGCGGGGAGAGTGGAGTAGAGGTATACTTTTTCATGTGAGAATAATCGTCAAACTGAACTCTTGCTAGCTCACTTAACCGCCATACATGAACAAAGAGACGAACGAAACGAGAGATCTATTTAGCGGATCTTTATAAATGCTCAACGCAGCCTGCTCAAGATCTCCTGCCGTAATGAAGCTCTAAAGCTATGGGAAAAAAAGAATGGTGGGTGTAAGGCAACATGCAATAAATACTGGAAACGATAATTCTGGATCTTGGTTCTCTCTAGGTTGTCGCGTACTTGTTCGCGCAGAAGTTACTCGCACCGTCCAAGTTTTTCCTCATTCGTGGTAACCATGAGACTAGAAGCATCCAGAAAATGTTCACGTTCCATGGGTAAGGCTTCTACGAACAAGAGTTTACCTGCATCTCGAACCACGTTGGGCTTAGAGTTGCTTGTTGCTCTCTTCTCAAAGTCTTTCCTGACTTCTAATTCCTCTTTTTCACCTCGTGCGAGCTTTCGTCCCCGGGTTTCGTAAAGTATTGCCGGTTCTCCGGCATTTCCTAGCCGGGTTTTCTTTAGAATTGTAAGGCTCCATGCAAACGGACGCAACAACTCCCCAACATTGTTGGGAGTTGTGTGCCAACAATGTTGCGTCCGTTTGCACGGAGCTTAAGAATTCCCCCACAAAGCTGAAACTGTACAGTTTTCCTTGATTTCGTTAGCTGTCCCTCAATCTTCGTTAATCGAGGATAGACTGGGATGATCACCTAGTTTTTCTCACATGTTTGCCTCAATCGTTTTCTAGACGAAAGTGGTCATGGACACTTAAATATTGTCGTTGCATTTTAATTTTCTTCTTGCTTTTTCTTGTATGGCAGTGAATGTGTTCAAAAGTTTGGTGTCGAGTTAGGTGAGGAAGTATGGAATGCAATTAACGCCATATTCGATGCTCTCCCATTGGCTGCTACTGTGGATAACAAGGTAGACGCTTGATAAGGTGATACCCATAACATGTCAAAACTCAGAGAACGTATATCCAGTAACATGTCAAAACTCAGAGAACGTATATCCAGTGGTTAAAATGTTTTGCTTTAGTTCTTTCAACATGCTGTGGGTTTCGTAGTTTAGGTCAGCCCATTGCCTTAACATGCTTTGAGCTTGGAACTTTAATTTAACCCATTCCACAACATGGAAGCAATATTTCTAGATGCATGTCAACATTACTCTTTAAAACATAAAGAGATCATGTTCGGAATCTTCATAAACCAGTTTTGTCTTTTTTTTTCTTTTCGTAAACCCTTTGCCTCCCGGCTGTACAGTGATCATTGACTGAAATAGCTCTCATCCCTCGTGGATCCTCCCTTGCAATTCACTAAGTTGACTTCTGTCGGCCATCATTCACATGATTCTTAGATGGGCTGCAAATGAAGTTATAGGGTTCCACTGTCTTGTTACCTTGTAAGGAGAATTTTACGGGAGGCACACATCGTCCGGCAACCAGGCACGTAAATTCACCTCCTCTTTGTTGCGTGGCTAGCTTGCTTGTCCTGTTGGTGTAGTGGTTATCGCACTCGACTAGTGACGGGGGACGTGGCTTCAAATCCCACTCAGGGCGAAATTTTCTTTCAAACATTTATCCAGTTATATATTCGGCTTTTCCAGATCTTTTGTGTTCATGGTGGTATTCCGCTGCCCAGTCAAGGAGGTGGGTTCGTCTCTTCCATTGACAAAATACCCAGTGATCTCTCTGAACCGGAGACTCAAAGCCAGCTGGCCTGGGAGCTCATGTGGGGTGACCCTTTGAGGTAATCTCAGTTTAAAGATCGCATAAAAATAGCTTATGTGGGCACATCGTAATATGGTCTTGCAGTTTTAAATTTTGACTGCATGGCTATCATGGTCGGTTTAGTTGAGATTTGCAATCTGGTGCTTTACTTAGAGTAATGACGAATTGTTCATTGCGGTTGTCCTGAAGAAGTTTCTAATGTGGGCTACTTCACCTTGAATGTTATATTTGACTTATCCTCTTAACATTGTCTTCAAAGCAGCCGCTTCCGACGGTAAACTGCCGTTTTGCATTTGCCATCCTGTTATCGAATCAGGTCGTATTAGTCTCGGATTGTTCTCATGAACACTGTATTCGTTTGTGTCGCCTCTGCCCCCGTTCTCTCTTTGCCTCAAACCATGAAGCCATGTAGCCCTTAATTCGGCATGTAATTCCAGAAAATTTGTTGTTGTGGTGTATTGCAATGCAGTTCTGACTATTTCTTTCTACAAAAACGATTCCTTTGCGTTGTCCGTTGTTCATATATTTACTTTATCGAACGATCTTCTGGAGACGTCTTATACCCGTGTGTGACAAAGTCAAACAACCAATCTTCAGTTTTTTTAATTGAATCTTTATTCCACTCGGATGTAGATTGAAAGAGGACAGAC
Source organism: Astreopora myriophthalma (assembly GCA_014634185.1). Classification (NCBI taxonomy): domain Eukaryota; kingdom Metazoa; phylum Cnidaria; class Anthozoa; order Scleractinia; family Acroporidae; genus Astreopora; species Astreopora myriophthalma. The sequence continues at coordinate 178,726 of BLFK01001016.1, read as the reverse complement.
TGCAATTGATTGTTGGTCAGATGTTTACTGTGTTAACAGTATACATGCACAAATTTCACCATGCTGATTGGCTGAGAGCATGTCAATTAATCCCAAACAGTGCAGAAAGTTGAAATTGAGTGCAGAGTTGAAATTAAATTTTTGCATGTGTGTTATTAACAAGTAAACAAATTATTTCGAGTGCAATTTGGAATAAATAAGCGCTCGTAAATTTTTCAAAGACTACAAATTGCACTTTACTTGTGCCTATTTATTCCAAATTGCACTCGAAATCATTTGATTACCTATACAAATCGCACACGTTCTCATAGTCTCGTTTACCAGTTTCACTGTCACTGGAAATGTAATGTGGGAGGCCTGGGTACGGGATTAACAAACCCACACCCCACCTATCACTCCTGTACTAAATCCTTTCAGTATACACACAAGTGATCAGTACTTTTCACGCGTTCCGATTGGTTAACTCGGAAGTGATTAGCCCAAATGCTGAGTGAAATTATTATGAAGTGCGGGTTAGAAATGAACTGAAGAAAGGATCCTCGCACTTTCTGGACAATTTAAGCAATTGTCTCTTCACGGGAAAACATGTATGAGCCCAACAAATTGACCTGCTCTCAACTGTGTGGCTTCATAGCTCAGTTGGTAAGAGCACTGCACGGGCATCGCAGAGGTCGTGGGTTCGAATCCCGTTGGAGTCACTTGAATTTCTCAAGTGCATATAGGAGACAATTGCTTAAATTGTCCAGAAAGTGTGAGGATCGTTTCTTCAGTTCATAGCCCAAATGTTATTCACCTCCGAGCAGCCGAAGAACATTTCCGACCATTTTGTCGGTATATTGTCAGAAATAAATTGTCCTGTTAGTTAATCAGCTTGTGCGGTATATGCACCACTATTCACCTCCACTTCGGTGAATATTTGTGAAGTATTCTCATGTAGGAAGAACGTCCCATAACTCCGTGATGAAATATTCTTAAAATGTGCCTGTTGAATGTCCCGAGGGATCCATTTTCCACATTGTTCAAGTGTTGTCTTCGCTCCCAGATTTTTCCAAATTTTACAGAAAAATTAACATCAACCTCAGCCTTAGCTGTCCTCAAACAAAACAGGAATTATATTCCATGTCCCAAATTTTACAAGCAAATAGCCTAAAAACCAATCCTTTATTCCGAATTATTTTAATAAATAAAAATATAACTTTTCTCGTCTCCTTTTCCGAAAGCTGTCATTTAAGTTTAATACGTTAAGAACTGTGGGATGGTTCATTCTGGGGTAGAAATAAAGGGAAATGAAGTTTTGAGAACCCTGCTTTCCTTTTCAAAACATCAGGAAGTCGCTTAATTTCCTGATTTTTTTCGATGTTACTGGATGGTTCAATTTTCATGCTCTCTGTCGTCGTCTTGTTTACCGTCTTTCTCTCTAACAGTTGTACGTTTAGGAGACTCGTCTTCACTCGTCATCAGGTTCGATTGAAATCCTTCATCGTTTTCGCTTTCGCTGCTTGGGGACAGGGGTCCTTCGTCACTACTTAGTGACCCGGCACGCACGCGAACGTCACGTACCGGCTCCGTTAAGCGCTGGAGGAAGTCACCTGATCGGCTATCCCCAATCAAGCCTTCCTTGCTGTTGTGGACACCATACATGAAGTAAATTGCCATACCTGAATAGCGAATGAAGAAAATGGTTGGGAAATTTTCGAAACGTTACTCGAGCAGGAGACATTTCCTAGTTCACTTCTGCGTCTTTTTCAAGTCTACGAGCGAAATTTTTGTGACTGTAATTGGCGTTACTTTTCATTTGAATGTAAACTAATTTTCATAAGAAAGGCTTCCCACCAAAAGGCACTTGAAAGTGGCTTCCAGTACTGCAACTTTACAACCCCACATTTCACCGAAGATGCTGCGTGTAATGTGCAACGAAATTTTGGCAACACTGGTACTCAATAGTTTACTTCCTTGTTTGCTTACTGCATGTTCTTAAGTGAACAATCACTCATTGCGGACGGAAAAAGCGTTAGAGGAAAAAGCATCACTATGTAAATATATTGAGAACTTCCTCGTTTGTCTGTTAGGTAACTATATACCGGGTTATCGCGCGGAAATGGAGTCGAGCTGGAATGCTAACGGAACAAAGAAGAAATTGTTAGGTGTTTGAATTGAGCTAAACCGGGGAAATACAGAACAACAAAGAGAAAATCCGAGGGGAGGGTCAGTCTGATGTTGTGGCTTCGGAAAAAAGAGAAGAAAAAGCCAAAAACAAAGTACAAATACGACTATGGTTATTTTAGCTCTAAGAAATGAAATTCTTAGTGAGTTGCTTCAAAAACTCTCCTCTCTTTCTTGGCAGATTTCGGCAAAATTGTCTTGAAAATGATCAAAGAAAAAGACACCTGAATATGTTTTTGATGGAAAAAGAGGAAGGTAGTAGCAGTAAAGCAATGATAATAATGAACTAACAAGTGAAGAAAGCTAAATAAATCAAAGCTGCGTGGAGACGTAACTCCACTTTTCAGTACTAACCAAGAAACATCCAGGCAGCGAACCGCGCCCAGGTCCAGCGAGATAAGTTTGTCAGCAAGTAAATGTTGATGAGAATACTTGCGAGAGGAACAAATGGAACAAATGGCACTGCATGCACAATCCGGATGCGTCTAATGGGCAGAAGAAACAGTAACACTAGCGCAAGGATAAGGATGAGCGCCATTAGACAGCAGGCGAATAACACGACAGGATTCGTATTCATTGTGTTGTATAACCCGGCACTTGGAGACACAGTCAGAGAAAAACCAAAGAAAGCAAATATGAGACACGCAGCTGCTACACCGGCAATGCGATGAGTTTCTTCACTCGGCTTGTCACCAAGCTTGGTGCGAAAGTCGAGTCCACTGTGATAATTGGTTGTTTTTGAAGAGTATGTTGACTTTATCTTTTCTCGTAGCTTTCCATAGCAATTAGTGTTTCCATCATCACTTATGTCATCCTCCTGTGCATCGTTGTGAAGTTCCAACTTGTCCAGAGGTTTGTACCGCTCCAATAATACAGCTAAAGGGACTGCGGTGTACGCTAAGAGTGTTCCTATCGACAGCATCTCCACCAGATCATCCGTATTCAAGAATAACGCAATCAAAGACGCACTCAAGCCACATAGAAGCACTGCCCTCATTGGGATACCAGCTCTGTTGTTTATCTTTACTAAAAATTGAAATATCAGTCCGTCGTTGGCCATGGCATAAATCAAGCGAGAGCCGGCGTAAATGAAAGTCAGGAGGGCGGTTGACATCCCAAAGAAACCCCCAACTGCAACCAGATATTTCCCAAAGTGAAAACCTTTGTACGTGAACGCATCAGGCAACGGGCTGAGAAAACTGAGTTTCTTATAGGGGATAATAAGCGTTAATATGGCAGCTGTAACCAGATAAATAAACACTCCAACATAGGTGCTAACCGCGTTCGCAAAAGGCACTACCCGCTTGGGGTTCTTAGTCTCCTCGCTAGCGGAGTTTATGATATCAAAACCGAGAAACGCAAAGTAAGATAGGGACGCGCCTGTCAAAATCCCGTTGAAACCATACGGAGCAAATTTTTCAAGTGTTTCCCAGTTGCTTGTGTCCAGAAAATAAAACCCTGATAGGACGACAAACAGTATTACTAGGAGGTTGATCATAGTTGAAAGGCGCATGAACAGTGCTGGTTTTCGCGGCCCTGTTGTTGATAGAGCGGTAAAGATAACGATAATACTAAAGGCAATGAAATCAGGAAAAAGTCGCAATCCTTTCATGCTCCAGTGTGCTACATGCTCTGTCATAAATTTGTAAATTCGACCACCGCTAACAGAGTTTATAAACTTGCTGAACTCGTTTCCGATCAAAGCGCTAGCCAGGACGTTTTCCAGAATGAGATTCCATCCAACAATAAAGGCCCATATCTCACCAAGTCCTATGTAGGTGTAAACATACGATGAGCCTGTCTTCGAAACTCGAGCGGAGAATTCAGCGTAGCATAAAGAAGACAGAATTGCCGGGATTGCCGCTATAACGAGAGAGATCACAATGGCTGGGCCTGCTGTATCCCGTGCAATCTGTCCTGTAGCCACGTACAATCCAGGGCCAAGCATGGATCCCATACCCAGTAATATCACGTCAAGTATTGTTAAACACCGGTTGAACAAGGTGTCTTCATCTGCTAAATCATGTCTTCTCGAGCGGAAAAGAAGGTTCAAGAAGTTAATGCAACTCATGACTCAAAGGAACAATCCTGATTACGCTAAAGGTCGCACCGTTTCAGGGTTGTTACTGCGATCAAGAACGCTGAAAAGAGTTTCTAAATTGCGAAGCGTTAGGGTTCAAGTTGTTGGCCTTGTTGCTTGCTGTCAGCGATGTAAGTGAAGTGATAATGTTACCAAGTTTGGTGTCGTTATCTTAATGTTGTATTAGTCCTTGGTTGTTATCCACTCATCTCTCGTTTGCGATTGCCGTATTTAAAACTCGATCCCTTAGATGTGACTGTACAGCATCCAAGCAGTCTGCCTCGCTTCAAAGTAGTCACTCTTTCTTTCTTCGAAACTGAAGCGATCAGTCCTTTTTATGCTTCAATGAACCCGTTATTTCTACTCCCAAACTATTCAAAAATTAACTTTTAAATATGCTTATTACGTGACAGCCCTTTTGTTTTTCCTCGTTAGTGACTTAGTTGCTTTGTTGTCGACTGTGTAAACGTTTCTTGTCAACATGCTTTCCCTTCCTTGATACTGCTCAGGAACCAAACTCTCGTCAAGCAAAAAAAGTTCTTTCTACAGAAAATAAAGTGCCTTTCTCAATAAGTAAACAATCAACAGCGTTTTCGGCCTTGATTACATAATTTGCGGAAAATTGTATTCCACCCTTTTATACTAATTACCATCTCATTCGGCCTTGTATGCAATATACTGGCCGTGATACAGTCACATAATCAAAGGAGGTATTTAATTCGCAACCTTTGTTTGTTGGAAAAATGCCTCTTACATTTCGGTTGGACTTCGTTTGGGTTTATTTTACGAAATAGTTATCAAGATTCGCGAATCTTGGGAGAGTCAGGCTGAAATTTGCCGTTTGCCATAAATCAATCAACCTTATTTGATTTAAACGTATTTCTTGCGTGTCTGTCACAGCTACCAAGCAAGAACTAAAGAGAGAAAAATCATCTTGTCCAAAATAAGAGATTTTTCATGGTTTTACAACAAGCAGTAGCCTGCCGTTTGCCGTTGACCGTAAGCGCGAATCGTAATCTCTCTATTATATTGCAGAGCCACTTTCTATAATAGGGCGGTTACGTCAAAGATTGGTTAAAGTCAACAAACTGTCTTCATGTGTTGTATTATTGCAGGTGTTACGCCGTACCTATTGTAATGTTTGTACTTGTGGTAGTGTAACAGGCGAAAACAAAGCAAAAAGCTGCGTAAAGCAGTCAGTTGTCGCAAATAATCAACAGTTCCAAATTCCAATTCGATCTGGGAACCGTGGATGAACAACCACTGTGAAGGTGCCACAAGCATTTCATGACAATTTCAGTGAAACTTAATTGAATAGAGGCTGATCAGAATGTCTTGTAATTTAGGCCCGAGGATGTTAATTCTAAAGTTGTAGAGGAACTCAAAAACAACGAGGGTTTTGTTTTTAACAAGAGACGAGGCACTGCTCATCTGTTCAGGTGAGTGGAGTATTTGATATTTCTGTTAATAGTTTTGATAGTTCAAGGCGCTTTGTTTTGATAAAGGTCCATTCTACACTTGCGTGCAAGCTGGAAAGTGAAATGCAGACTGGAGGAGACCTTGTTTTCATACAAACCTCACTGCACTGCTTTTCTTATTACCTGGGCGAAGGTTGCGAGAGGGCTATGACCATATATGCCTGGCCTCAAATTTGCAATTGGGGTCTAATGCACATGCGTAACTCTGAAAATTAGACCGGGCAAGACGTGGCATGCACATAAAAGTAGAATAAACCTGGACGTGAACGCGACGAGAGTGCGACGAAACGCAAAGGCAGCGAAATTGGCTATTTTCGGCCATTTTACTAAGGGGTTAACCTTACCATTTAGCCCGAAATGAGCAAAAAGATGATCAAATTTAAAGAGTGTAAAATTCCATGAAAACGAGGTCTTTCCACTGGCTTTGCGTTCATGGCCAAAACTTTGCCTCCAACGCTCCCAAAGGTTCTTTTCGTGGTGTAACTTAAGTAGAGGCCTTAAACGTTTGAGAAAAGTCCGTTATAGGGCTATTAGACCTCGTTTTCAAGGAATTTCACACTTTAACTTTCATCTTTTTGCTCATTTCGGTCTAAACGATAAGGTTAACCCCTTAGCAAAATGCCGAAAATAACCGATTTCTCTGCCTTTGCGTTCATGGCCAAAACGTTTCCTCTAACGCTCTCAAAGATGCCTTTCCGCCTGAAATTAAACCGGCTAGAGGCCTTAAACGTTTGAGAAAAGTCCATTTTGTGTTTCGTTGGTGTATGGGTTTTTGACGTCGTAAATGTGGGTAAGAAAAGTTATAATCAACACATTCGGAAACTATCTGACAACAAAAGGAGGAATTTTCCGAAACCTGTGAACAGAGACACGCTAAACAGCTGAAGGAACAAGAAATTCACTGATTTAGAAGAAAACGGAACACTCGCTTCACTCCATTAACCAAGTGCACGTCTGGTAGCGAAGGAAATAAGATAAATATGACAGGAAGCGCAGGTCATTTTGTTTGACTTACGATTTGTCTTTTCGAAACTTTCAAGAACTTAATTGTTGCTGTTGATCTTTTACTGATTTTGGGAACGATGCCATTACAGGAGAATATCTTTGAGTTTTCGAAAAATTCGTAGCCTGGCTCTATTTCTTATCAGGAATGATCAGCGGCTAAACGTAGACAGCGTTCGCAAAATAGTGAATCGTTATATCACGAATAACAGTGGAATTTAATTAAGTTTAGACGATTAAAGATAAGGCTTGTGTGGACTTGGTAATTTCCTTCACTTGTTTTCCAGGCTTTCGGAACAGCGGTTGAGTTATTGGTTATTGTCAATGGTTTTTTGACTGTAAGAATTCATAGTTCTTGGAGAGGAGTGAAACAAGGGAATTCCCTCAGTCTGTTCTTTGTTTTACACCTCGTGAATGCACTGCACAGTTCTCGCCATTCCTGAAAGTGAGTCATTACACCGATATAAAGACAACAACGCCCAAGTATACGCTTCCACAGCGTCTTGTTTAAATAGTGCTGTTCCGAAGCTGGTGAAACACGTTTCAACAAATGTTGAACGATGTTGCAGCAACTTGTTGAATCGAATAGGGCTTGTCTCTATTTTCGTTCAACTGCGTTCAACATCGTTCAACATGTTCAATGGCCTGTTTCAACATTCAACATCGCATGACACACTGTTCAATATTTGCTTTGCAAGAAGCTGCAACATTTGTTGATCAACAAATGTTGAACCGTGTGTCACCGGCTTAACACTAACTAGTCTGCATTTACATACCAAAAGCAACGAGGCATGTATCAGAGCAAGGTCAACTCTAGCTTCGCTTTTCACTCAAGGGCCAGGTGACTAAGCATATAATGGCTTACTGCAAAATGGCCTATTCCCCGAATGGGCAAAGTAAGACAATTTTCACGTGTGTTTAAGAGCACTTATGAGGTTCAAACTACATCTAGTAACCAGTTTGCCCTCCTTGTTTCTAGCGCGGAAGCCCTGGATGCCTTCTTAAAAAGAAACAGCCTTACGCACGTAATTAGAGCGCACGAGGTGCAGCAAGCTGGCTTCCAGGTTAGTTGTCATGGTCTGTGGAGAATTGCAGCTATAGCGCACATCGCCGATGGTTCACAAGGAACTGGAGTAAATACGGTGACATAGTGGCGTCTTTCCCACCAGTACATTTCACACAAGTGTGCTCGGAGACTCTCGTGCTTTTTTCGTACGGGAACGCCAACGACAGTACTCAGTGAATCCATGGCTTGCGCCAAGTCGTACAAGCACACCCGCAGCATGCACTTCTTTTTCCTGTTCAAAGGAGTCGACGTAATTTGTTGACACCTGGCTGAGAAACGCAAGTGGCGTGTGGGTTGGACCAAATTTTAACCCCTAACCCTGGAAAAAACAAAACAAAACCAATCCTATCGTTTTATTGGGACAGAATTGGTCACCAATAGGCCATGTCCGAGTTCGCTTTAGCCCCTTTCTAGAAGCGAGTCCAAATGTTTTGATTCATAAGTCATAATCTTTCGCAGGTGTTTTGATTCATAATTCATAATCTCTTGTATCTTCACTTACAGGTTCAACAGAAAGGTAAACTGCTAACTGTGTTTTCGTCGTCGCAGTATTGTGGCGGATCCAATGAAGCCGCCTGCATCTTGGCCCATCAGAACAAACTGCGCACAATCCGACTCGATACCAGGTGACCAATCCCATACACCACCAACTCATGCGCAAAACAGTCGTGGTAAGAGAAGACGTTTTATTATATCCTTCTTTGTGGGAAGTTTCCGAGAGGAATAGATCATACCACTTCCTTCACAACGACTGGTTCAATGGATAGCCAGTGTGATAGACATGCCCCAACATTTTTTAGTTACAAGTTTCTCGCTACATTTATTTAATAAATATACTTTTAGAGGTGAATTATTTAAATAGAAAAAATGTCATTAAAAATGTCTAAAATGTAGAGTTAAAACTGTGTCAAAACACAGTTGAGCTTATTAAGACGAAATTTGCGTTGCGTTTTTATAGAAGTTAAAAGTATTTTGAAAAATTCTATTTTTCATTGAAACGTTTAGAAACTCAACTTAAACCAGCAAACTGGGCCGATACAATAAATATACATTGCCTTTTCGAAAGAAAACATCGGACACGCGGTGAAACCATTCACGAAAACTAAGACTAAGAGAAAGAAAAATCTACATCAAACCGCATGACGTGAATCAAACCACAAACAACTATTACTAATGGTAAGTTGTGTTAAACTGTATGTTGCCTTTCATCGAGTTTAGTACATGTTATGGTTTGCTATGCATGCGACCAATATTCAATAAACTACAGTGTTTTGCTATTCTGATGCCTTTCCGCGGCTCTTAACATTTCAAGTGCCGAACACAGATCATTCACGAAGCAAAAGAAACACCCGAAAAATACTAAGGGTCGCAAAAAATAACTATAAATATAAGATACCCGATTAATGGCGTTCTGTTAGGTACTATCTAATTCGTTACGGCTGAATCAGATCGTCATTTTTCCCGTGAAGAAACCTGCCGTTGCCCGACTCCCGCTCGACAGACCTGGCACTAAACTCAACCAACTGTGCTGTCCAAAATCAAAATCAACATAAAAGCGTTCTTCAAAGAAGCACATGTCATGACACCCCAGAGCAGTTTTTCCTCTGACTTCAATAGGATCCTCCGGTCTTGCCGTGAATTCGGCAAACATAGATGGAAACAAGCAGATCTCCACGTGTGCGTTAAGCATGGAGATGAAATACGCACTGTGGACGCAATTACATCATGCCACTCTGTCAGATGTCTGATCTGCTACACAAACGTGCGAATCTTTTCAGTAAATTGCCGCTCTTTCCGCCGCTTTAGAAAGTCTTCGAGGACTTGTTGCTGAGGCTGGTTATATGAAGCAGTGTTTACAGCACTGGCCACGAGACATCGTACAGTAACGGTCAGCCCCATGGTTTGGTCACTGCATACGTAACTAGGGCCAAGAATATCAGAAGCAGGGAGAGAGCCAAGGTCTTCTCGCGAGGTTCGCCTTGGTATATGTTGGTCAAAGGAAAGAACAGCTCTTCCTTGCACACATCTCTGTAACATATACCACTTTGACCCGCCGTTCTGTGAAGAAAGGAACAGGAAATGAATGCAAACACAGTTATCATCCAACCTCTCAGCTGCTGTGATGCTACGATTTGAGGGATAAACAAAGTCTTACCTTTTCACTCGCTGTGGTTTTTTGGCAGGCACTTTAATGAAAACAACAGAGCTCGTCACCATAAAATACTGGAACCGAGGTTCATACTGCCTCTTTCCCGTGCTTACTTCTGATGTCACGGATGAGCTTGCTGCTGATGTAACAGTTAAGCTTGCTGCTGGTGTGATTGATTTATTGGCTGTGGAAGTCATCGATAAGCTGGTTATTGGTGTCATTAATGGTATTTCTGTTGGAGAGCCGGATAAACTTGCTGTTGTCGTGACTGATGAGCCGGCAGAGATATTGGCAGGTTTGATGGATGGGTTTGTGAGGTTTCCACTGACTGATGGTCCTACTGCTGTTGTTGTTGGAGTAACAGTGGGACTGGGTACATGTGAACTCCCTGCATCAGCATCGTTTGAGGTAGAGCAGCTCAAACCGAAACCGCTGACACATTTGAACCGCCAGGTGCTATACTGGAATCTGGTATAGACAAAAAGCAGCTAATGTCTTCACTTAATCCATATTCAACTTAGTGTGAGTCGTGCAGTAAGAGTAACATTACACGAATCCAGCGGAACGAGGGCTTTTCACATCAACTAAATTAATTCTCACCTAATTCTAGTCCCCACTATTTCCATCTGAGAAACGCCACCATATTTCCCGGCATCCGCCACAAGCATCTCAGTTACCAACCCGCTAGGAATGCCGGGGCAAGTTCCTTCTTCCAAGGAAGGGTCCCAGTTGTTAGCAATCGGTCTTCTAAAATAACAAAAATGTGGATATTTTGTGAGAGGTTTTCCGTATTTATCGATTGGTTTGGTTTCTCAACCAGGCAACACCAAAACACCAAAGTTTTTGCATTACCGTCAATTGAAACCGCTGTATCAACAACTTTTGGGGGGGCAGAGAGGGTATTATGGCTGCCCAATTAACGCTTGTGTATTGGCTTTTTAAAAAAAACTGCTGGTATTGAAGAAAAAAATTTGAATGAGAAGTTCCCAACCAACGAATCTTCTCAGTTTCACTTGGCAATTTTTCTTTGCTCGTGTACGTGTTGTGAGAACATTGGCTTCAAATTGGGTGACAAATGTGTTCGCCGAAAATATGTGGCATTTCCTCGGTGTTTGCATTAGGTCTCTGCTGTCCAAATGTATTTCTGGCGCACAAACAAAGGAGTTCCTTCACATACAATTTGCTCGTGTAAACCCGGCTTTAAAATAATTGTCCAACATCAAACATGAACCTCAACTTACGTTATCACTGGAAGCCAATCATTGGTGACATCCAGGTCGGCGTTACCACCGCGACCGATATCCGTCGCCTGAATTAGTTTATTCTGATTTGTAAGTACTAATTCCCTTAAAAACGAGCAGTTACGCATGTCATTTAAAGATAATCGCAGTAAACAGCCGGAAAATGCATCCTCGCCATAAAGGACTGGAGTAAGAGTGGAGTCGGCACATAAGCTGCTAGGGTCTGGGGACCACAGTTGCATTTTTCCAGCTGTGACCTGAAAACAAACAACACAGGACTATAAAGAAATGTTTGAAATCAAAGCAAGACAGCATCAGGTGGAAGCAGAACGAGTGCACTGAACGAGGTCATGAATACAGATATCAGCGCGACAAGATTGAGATGAGACGGTCTTCTGTTATTAAACAACTAACTTGCCTTTAGAGTCACACCTTACTCGTCACGGGAAAAGCAAAAAATCTCAGCTCGATAGTACTGAACTAATCAAAATCGATCCGTCTTGTTACGAAACGCAGCGGTAGACTCATTGTTGCTTTCAAAATACTAAAGGCGTTGTAACAATCATATCTCATCCAAACATTGACCCTCGTTCTGATGGTCCCCCCCCC
>BLFK01001016.1:142199-159427 GCA_014634185.1 Astreopora myriophthalma | reverse complement strand
GTAAACAAAAATTTAAAACCAAGAAACAACTGGGCTACTATTGTATGGGTGTCCAAGTAATTAAGTGGTCATAATACTATGATAGTTAGCAACTGTATATTGTTAACTAGTCCTCAGTGGGTCCATGCATCTACATTCCTAACATAGCAAGAAAATTCAATCAAATTCAGTCCATGTGATGTGGAACATAGTTGTTGTGCACCCTGATGACATAAGCAAACTCAACTTGTTTCTTGTTTGCAGTCAAACCCCAGTTCATACATTTAGCTGTGTGTGTATTGAGAGAGTTTCATCAGTAGAGCAGGTGTGCACAAAGCTGCAGCCAAATTTGCTGATAAAGTGCCTTTCGTCAACATTAACAACAAAATCCAATATCAAAAATAAATTATTTTGTCATTCAACTATACAATGTAGTACTAGTTGTTGTACGTTGAATGGAATAACACTTGTATTTCTGGTCAAAAAATTCACAGACTACCAATGTACATTAGTTTGCTTTTAATTTTTCTGGCTGCAATTCATCATAATATTAATGAAAGTAGATTTTATTTCCCGTTACATTGAAACATTGTGTACCTGAATGTAACATGCACTTGTGTTGTGTTGAGAGAAGCAAGTGAAGATGTGAACTGCACAGCTGTCAGATCAGGACCAGTATCCAAAGAGATGCAGACAACTGTGGCCTGTATATGAGTTAGAAGCTGAATCAGTCTTGAAAACAATTTATCCCTCAAGTACTTACATAGGTTTATACAGTAATTAACAGAACATGATTATTTACAAACACAGTGACTAAAATGAAAGTATTGGATTCCCTACCAGTTGTGATGATTATGCAAAACTTGGTTGACTCATACATGACTGAGAAAGCAGGCTGGCTTGATTCATTCACCCTGGGTGATTGAAACTGAGCTGTTGCTTCAGCTTTGAAATTTGGAAGCTTGAAGTAAAAAAATTCTTACAGAGGTCACATTTTTCTAGCATTTTAATTAAACAACCTTCATTTTCTGTCCGATCTCTACTCAAGGCTAGTTGTAATTTAGACAATGCTAGGTTTTCTTTAAGATTCTTAGTGCTGTGATAACTAGGGAAATTGATTTAGATGGAAAAATTTATTATTATCATCATCATCATCATTTAAACTTCAGTTACAGAATATAAAGCATTTTTAAGTAATGTTTACAATATGAACAGCAGTGTTGTATCACTATTTACAAACCTGAGGCGACACGAATATTGCAAACTACTTATTTAACGTCAGCATTTGGTGTTGATGTTGACCCATTATTTTTGCTGAACAAGTAATTTTAATGAAGAAAGTCAAACGAAACGTTTATGTAAATTAGGAACATTTTGTATCAGATATACAACCATTGATTAATAAAACATTTCTTTTGTTTTTTCTTCATGATTTATTAATGTGTTAAATAAGTGGAAAAATGATGTACATTGTATATTATAGCTAAGGTATTTGTCATGACCCTCACATTGAAATAATTAATTACTAATGTATCTGCAATCTTGGAAAAAATAGTCACAAATTTCTAAATTGCTGGCTGCTAAATATCATTATAAAACATGCCAAACATAGTTTTGGATAGCTATTGAGAACGTTCACCCAAGTAACATGTATTGGTCACTTTTTGCAATTCAAACTGCTATTACAGTTGTCAGTAAACACTGTAAAGGAAATGTGCACCATTCAGATCAGAAAAACGTAAGCTAACGAAAACAGTGTCATACATTGCCCAGGTTTACTGCCTCTGATAGTAGAACTTCTATCCTGCCTTCCATCTGATTTTCAGGAACCATTAGTATTCCATCTGCAAACCCGACTAAGTTGATATTCACAACAGCTGGAAATGAAAAAAAATTAGCAAAAGAAAGGTAATTAGTTGGGTAAATTACAATGGTGAAGGTGACATAAATTTCTTTTGACATAGGTATGAATTGTTAGAATAAATTCACTAAAAATGGGACAACTTTCCCCAAAATTATTTTTTTCAAACATTCTAACAGCTTTTGTTTCAACCAGCCCCTCCCAATACAGCCACTACATCAACTAAACTTTGACCCGTTATAAAACAAGTCACATTCAACAGAACAGGAGGATCAGTCATTCTGCCATCAAATTCATTGAGGGGCTCCGACTTTTGGGTGACCATTTTGTCATTAAAAAATTGCAGCCATATTCTGACTAATAAATGGCAATAAATTAATAGTTGTAGAATGAACTATCCAAGTCACATGCCATTGCATGACAAAAGATGAGGGTAATACAGGTCATAGGATAAGCGATGCCCTCAGTTTTATTACATAGACTGTAGTATAGATGACTTTGAGTTGTACTTACTCAATCTGCATAGTACATTGGCATGGATCTTTATATACTACCTGATAAACAAGCAGCTAAATCACCCTCTACTGGCCCTTTCGTCCTTGGTAGTGATTACATGAGACTGGTACAAATCCATACAATTGATACAAATCCATGCGCAGAACACACAACCTTGCTTCGCTGGTGCTGGCCAGAGTGTTTTGCAAACAGCAGATAGTATAGAAGAATCAAGTGTTGGTCTAGAGAAACGGCAAAAATCGCACTCTGCTATACTATATGCCATCCTTTCAAAACAGTGTAACCCGCCAGCAAATTAAAGCTAAGCCTTCCTTCTATGCAAGGTCGTGCATTATGCGCATGATTGTGAAACTGTGATTCATAGGTGGTTTGCACGTTACGTCATCGCCCCCATGTTGATGGACGACAACAAGAGATCTCTCATTAGCTCCCTCTGTTCGTCCACCAGCATTTGTACATTTCACCATTGTTATCTGTATGTGTCTCTAGAGACTGGTTGCCAACCAGCAAAAGGACATGGCGTTTGAATACAATTTTGGCTCGCGGGGCGGGAATTTGAACGATCCAATCGTCGATCCAATCTTCAACAGTTCAAATGCCCAGGGGATTTTGAATCTGTTTGAGGTGACCAATTTACCTTACCAACCACTGGAGTCGACTCTGCCGACGAAGCACGTATGCTTAAAATAAGCTTACCTCCACCCGTCCTCCCGATGAAATACCACACAATCAGCGGTAGAACGAGATAAAATGCCTCTCTCTTCATTGCTTTACGAAATAAGTAGCTTTTTATCCGAGTGGGCTGAAGAATCTTTCAAAGAGTTTTCGGGCATTGAGGCCGCCATTTTGATTGCAATCCGTCCGTTGCCAGGCGCCAACGCGTCTTACCTGGGACCAAGGATAGCACATGCACTTTTTGTGGGGGGAAAAAAGACACGATGATAAAATCTCAGTCTAAGTGAGCAAGACTGAACTTCGAGTAAGAAAGGGATCTGTACATGTCACATAGATATAGGGGCTGACATTTCTCTCCCTCACTGCCTTGTTGGGGAGAAAATTGGCAGTCCTGGACTAGTATCGGAAAGAGCGAACGAGAAGCTCATGAACACTCCGCAAAAGATAAACGTTATGAACACGAAAACGAAAGAAATGGGTCCTAAATAGGACTTTTTGCTAACTGAATGATTTTGGCTTAGACTAAAGCGATGTACGGATGAAATGATATATGAAATTAATCATATATTGAACTGCGGATGTGAAATCAAATGAAGCTATGATCCTCGGAGTTATTGTATTGTTGAACAAGACGCCTAAGGGCGTTTCCATGGGATGCACAAACGGTCAACAGAAATTGTAACAGTACAACGTTAGATCGCTGGAAGTCGTTTTCATGTTGCTTCCAAAACTTCCCGCACGATACTGGAAATTTAAATTAAAAAAAGATAATTTGTGACTAAGAAGAAAAACAACACGACGAAGAAAAAAAAAAGACAAGAAGAACAAGTAACCTCGGTGGTAACTGGTGAGAAAGAATATTTGAAGGCATTCACTTTTGCGGATTTCATCCTTATTTTGAATGGATTCTTAGATCTAGTATTGTCATTCCAGTACTCGAAATAATCGTGAAATTTCAACCCGTTTAACTCAAGCACTGTCTTGTAACATTCTATTTAGGAAAGATATTCCCTTCGGCGCTGGAGTGTGCTCCAACCCAGCAATTTGCATCTCTCTTCATATGACATCCCGCGTGGTTTCTGACCAGGTGCTATTCTTGATACTCTTCGTTGTATGCTTTCAATGGCGAGTTTATCTTTGACCAAGTAAGGTGACCATACTGGACATGCGTATTCTAGGACAGGTCTTACAAGTCATCCATAAAGTACTGAGATTTATCTGTTCTTGCTGCCAACTATAGGTTTCAGTAGAACCAACACTTTGTTTGCTTTGGTTACTGACGCATGTACATGAGTAGACCAGGATAAATCTCTTGACATAGTGACACCGAGATCTTTATAGGATTCAGCCCTTTTTAACCTTGTATTTGACAGGTATTACTGGTGGTTGCTTTTGTCCCCCTTGTGTGAAATTCTCATAACTTCGCATTTCTTGGGTTAAATTTAACCGTTGCCGATTCTTCGTCCAGTTTTCTAGAGAGTCCAGATCCGACTAGAGCGCTGAAGTGTTGTTGTCGTGGCCTAGTTCACGATAAATCTTTGTATCATCTGCAAAAAGTTTAACTTGGGATGTAACCAATTACATCCGGTATGTCGTTTATGTAGATTAAAAACAAGATGGGTGTAAGGATGGTCCCCTGGGGCACTCCTGATGTCACGGGTGACCAGTTGGGGCACGTTCCGCGTATCAGGACTCTCTTTTGTCTGTTTGTTAAAAAGTGTCTATACCATAACAAAAAGGAACCGTCAACGCCGTATCTGTTAAGTTTCAGTTACAGAAGTTCATGGGCTAAGCTGTCGAATGCTTTTGAGGGGTCCAATCACAAACATGGTTAGAATACAGCCTTGAACCGATTACATCCTGACTCCCTCTGTATGTCCGTCAATCACGAGTTTTCAAAATTCGTGATCCTTGTACTCATTGTATTGGATCTATATACTGTGATATTATCCATTGATAAATCACAACTTTTAAAGTATTGACTCTTAATTCCCCTGGGATGGACCGGAAAAATCCAATGTAAAATAACTTCAAAGATGGCTTGTCTCGAGCGGTGAAGATAACGGAGACCAAACGAGCTTTGGTCCAGAGGCCACAAAAACTACGGGGACATTGAATCAAGTTGAACCCGGAATGTATTCGTCGCGAAGAGGATGGTATCAGGCCTTTTGTCAGTGATAATAATTTAGACTGTGATTTTCTTAGTGTCTTTCTTTCCACAACGTTTTACATGTATACTGATACGTCCCAGAACGTAGCTTGCGTAGCATATTCATTTTCACTTTCCCCGCCTCTCTGGAATTGGTTATCCACGGTGCGAAGTCCAGTGCGATGTTTCCAGCGCGCGCTTGCGCAATGTACAGCTTACGGAATTGGCTTTGTTTGTGTGAGGATTGTGTGAGGGGTTTGTGTACGAGACTGCGTACTGAAGCACGGGTGCGAAATCACGTTGGCTCGTGTCATTAGCCGTCCCCAGGTACTTTAACACGACATTTCATTGGATGAAAAAGTAGGCTCGAAGCCCCCCCCCCCGAGCTTTCATACATGAAAAATAGAGGGAGACCATATGAGAAGTTAACATGAACTACCTTCTCGGTTGTGACTAAAATCAGGTTAGACACTTTATGACGAATACACAAGACAGAACGTTGACTAGTCTAAGTGCCATATGTACCCTAAAATTTCCGATTCTTTCAACGTCACTTCGCCAGACTAGCGATATTGTTAACAGACCGTACGCTTCTAGCCCGTGTTCGACGCACCGATATTTGAGTGGTTTGTGTTGTGATGTGAGACACTTCATATTTTGGAGTCATCGTTCCCTGCTATGTATTCGTCATAAAGTGTCCAACCTGAATCAGTTGGCGGTGCTCGTAGAGCAGTCCAGAAATGGCGGAAGGGCAAAAATGGATAAATGTCCACTCTCAGGACACCACGGCTGACTTTAATGGGTTCTTAAAAGCATTGGATGTTTGGATTGAAAAGCCACATGTAGTCAATCGCCGTCTTATGGGTGCTCTTATTGTCAGAAAAGCTTCCTTCGAGTCTTTAAAAAGTAAAGATCTCCATGCCTTTTTATTGGACCAAGAGAACTCTTTGCAAGGCACTCGGGGCGGTATCCGGGCGGCGGAATGTAAGGAATTGAAACACGCCGAGAAGAAACACGATATATATAATCTCGAGGAAAATGAAGAAAACAGTAAACAAGGAAGCCATGAAATAGAACATTCATCTGCGCCAGTTGACTATGAAAAGAAACAAGTCTTTCTCGTACTTCGGAGGTTGTTACCACGAAAGTTAGACAAACACGATGCGATGTTGGAATTGGTTATTTTAGGTACCATATTTTATCTTCATGCTTATAAAGTATTAAAGCTCAGTTGTGTGTTGGGTGTCACCCAAGCAATTTGTCCTGTGGAAAGAAAACTAAAGGTCAACAGTCGTAAAAGAATTTTGAATCCGTCAGTGATATTGAATTTATTTTAACCTTTCAAGGTCCTCAAGCTGTCAACGGTCGCTAGTGATGCAATCTCTCAGATACTATGTGTGCCGTGATTGGTCAATTTAGCAGGTCATATTCCCTCTTGACTTTGATTCATACAATAAACATCTTGCTAAACTTGTTTTCTTGGTCCACGCTGTAAGTTACAGTGGCTTGTTTTTTTCCACTTCAGTCTGTGGCCGTGGCACTCTGGCCATAAAAAAAGGATGAGCCGTAACTTACAGTACGGCCCTCAAACTTGGTTAGTTAAAGGTATGTATTTCTTCATTCGAATGGCATTTGAACTGTAAATTCTGAAATGATCCAGCACATGTCTAGGGGTGGAGTCAATGCTCTCGAAGGGATGTTCAGAAATTTGATTGGTGGAAGCCAAAACACTGTTTGGCAGTTGGTACTTGAAGTTGGGGTTCCTCAGAATCATTCAAATTGCAGTAAGTTTGTTTGGAGTCGCTTTTGTTAATGTAAGTTTGTGGTGTATTATTTATATTGCAGAAAAAATAAAGGGAAGAGTTAGCTTTTTTCCTCTTCTGCCAAGAATATTGCATCAAGGCAAATCTCAAGTCTGCCATGGCTGGTTGAATGCTTCAGAATCGTATTGTTTTCTATATGAGGATGCACCTCCATGTACTAAGGAACAGTATGCCAGGTGAAGTTCTCTCAAACTCCTATTTTAGTGTCTACCGGTAAACATGTTGGAAAGGAAAGCTCTTTTACCATTGTGCTAGTTAGCAGACATGTATGTGCTATGTAATTGAGAATAAATGGTGAATAATTAAAAAAAGATCAGAAAGTAACCAATAAGCTAGAAAACAGGTAGGAGAGAGTGATAATAATTTCCATGTGTAAGTGACGAGAGAGAGGGTATGTTTGACAAAAGGGGCCAGGTACAATTGTACAGTGCATTCCTGCCAACTGTCCCAATTCAGTTGGATTTCTCCCGATCTGTGCACTTCGAACCAAGCAAGTCAGGGTGCCCACTAGGAAATTTGAAGAGGCAAACACCAGTGGGTGTTTATATATTTTCTGAAGTTTACCACTTGATTTGTTGGGTTTTGCAAGGGATTTTCTAATCACACAAAAGCCCTAAGCTTATTCTTGGTTGTTTTATCCTTTCAAATGGAAATCCAATCAGAATTATAGTACTTTTATACATGTATATACTTGTATGATAAGCCACTCCATTGAGTCAATTTTCTTTTGTTCATGGCGATGAATTCTTGGTGAACATTTCCTTGGTCGTACATGGATGCATGGTACTATGTGTACCAGTACATATGTAGTGTACGTGACTTGTAGGGATCAAATCCCAAAAGTGCTTTGATGTCAGAATGGTAAATATTTCCTGGAGAAATACAATATTACTGACTATGGTGTGATATACGTGTCCCAGTAATTTGATTTATCCTTTTCCTTTTATCCTAAAGAGTTTCATTACAAGTTATGGACACTGCAACCTCAAATGACAGGAAGAGAGATGGTGTGTTATGTCCCACAATACAGTGGCTGCAAGAGCACCTGCTTCCTAAGTTGTGTAAGTGGGCAGTAGAAATTCCACCTGATGGCAAAGCCTGCAAAGGATCACTGAAACTTGTCCCTCTTGATCAGTACACTCTACTTTACAACAGACTCAAGCAACAGTATGGTGAAAAGCTTGTTAAGGTATACCACACCATACTATCTTGACTTTCTTCTGGCTCATTAGACTTGTTAAATTATTTCTTATGGTACATTTCATTGAAAGTTCGGAGGTGCAAATACTTTTTGGCTTGTTAGATTTTATACTGGCTGGTGTCAATTTTAGCTTTTTTTCACTTGTTGATGCTTTCATGCAGAAAAAGGAACATAGTTGTACATAATAATTATTTGAAATTACTGTCATCCTTAACAGGGTCCGAAATTAACTTTTTCCTAAGGGAGCCAACTGGCGACTAACCGAAAAACTTGGGTCGCCAGATGGAAAGGTTTGGTCGCCAAAGACAAGTATTAGTGTGTTTTTTTGGTTTCTTGCTCGCCACGCCACGATCGCGGCTTCGCCGCTGAATTTGCCGCAAACTAAAGAAAACAATCCCTCTGGAACCGAGGGTGTAATTTTCCTTAATTTATAGTAAAGCACAAAATTTAACCTTTCAACAAAATGTTTTCATTTAACGCAATATACATACAGCTATTAAAGGAGAGACTCACAAAAGCTGTGTGTGTAAGTCTTTAATATTATTCAAAAGATAAAATTACATATCTTATGTTACATTAAAATATGATAATAATAGTGGGCTATTTACATCAGTGTTCCTCTAAATAAGATTAATATATAAATAGAAATAAATACAAAACTCAAATGCAAAAAAGTACACTATTTACAAGGCTACATTATACTTAAAGACGATTCTGTTAAAGAATGTATTCTTAAAACGGTCCGTGTTAATGGCGGGCATTGCGGGAGATTTATTCCTTAAATTGTATCTTGTAGTCTTGGTCTCGGGAAAATTCGCTCTAAGAGGGTGATTCGGGATACTAGAAACCTTCCTACAAATTCTGTGATCTTGCACTTTAAGTAATTCACCTATCTCTAATTTCTTGGATGTGTACCTGCGTTTAAAACATCGGTCTAAAAAATGCTGGACTATAGTTAGCTCTGATTCCGAGGCCCCATACACAGATAGGGCATAAGTAATATTAGGTAGAACTATGGATGAGAATAAATAGTCTACCTCTACTTGGCTACAGCCTTCTTTTCGCAGGCATCTGATGACATATAAGCATTTGTTAGCTTTACATAACTTTTCTTTAAGGTGAGTGCTGAATTTGCAGTTCGGCTGAAATGTGAGGCCAAGAATGGTGACTACACCTGTCTGTGGTATGCCCAAGATACTATTATAGGCCTCGGCAGTGTATCCTTTTTTATACATAATAAGCTCTTTACATTTTGTTGGATTCGAATTCATTCATTGTGTAACGGTAACAGAGTCCTACATCTCAATCAGCGTGTTTGTCAACGTTCTCGCGAAGGCTTCGGATTTCTTTGAGTTTCTCTTATTATTTCCATTTAGTTGGAACTATGCTGATATCCTGTTAAGTTCTGTGTATAAGACATATGGGGGGCCTCTTTCTATACCTCGATTCAAGTAAGTGTGCAATTAAAGTATCTGTTCTTCGCCGAAACGGAACGAAAACGCAGCGACGATCAATGTGCTAGCGATTGGCATAATATTCAGCATTGAAATACAACTCTCCAGCAACAATAATACACAAGCACTCACTGCGAGATTCATCGCCACAAAGGAGTAGTGAGACCGAATTATACAAACAATTGTCATCCCGAGGCAGTTTAGCCAAATCTACTACATCTGATTGTACAATCGAACATTTATCTAAGTCGCTGAAACATTTCAGAGCAGATGTTTCGTCTCCTGAGAGCAGCAAAGGATCGCACGTGTAGTACGCGGTAAGACAACACCACAATTCGTATTTCAGAACTGGAATTTACTGGTAAAGTATTAAGGATTAAGCGCATGTGTTTCCGCCGACACGATTTTCGCCTCGATTTCGCCAAGTCACGTTATCGCCTGCGATATCCGTATTGGGAGAAGCCGCTGAAACAATATGGCGACGTGTAAATATGGCGATTGTAAAATCGATATCGTCGCTACGTTTTACTACAGTTGTCCACGGGACCTTTATGTTTTCTTTTAAAAAAGCCCTTTTACCTTGGAATTTCAAATGCCGAGGGGACAAAAGGCTAGTCGCCTGCTGGCGACCAGTTTTAAAATTCTGGTCGCCAACACTTAATTTTTGGTCGCATTGGCGACCAGTCAGTCGCAATTTCGGACCCTGTCCTAAGTATAACAGCAGTGTTATCCACAAAAATAAAGGGATAAAATGGTAAAAAGTATGGTTCTGAAAGGTTGCATCAGGTCACAATTGTAAAGTTCCTGTCTGTTTCTTCTTACAGATGTGGCCTGAAGGGACAGATCCTCAGAAATTTGTATACGAGGATATTTCAATTGCTGCATATCTGTTGGTGAGCAGTTACTTTAATAGAAAAGTCTTCAGGTGCTAATTTTAATTATTGCAGGATGATGTGCAGAGACATGAACATTGTCACATCAGATTCAGTACTCTTTATTTTCTGAAGTGCTTGGTCAGTTGTAAATTAGCACTGCATAACAATATCAAAAGCAACAACCTGCAAAATCTAAACCATCTTTGGCAGTGTTATTGTACTGGGCCAAGTTGTTCAAAGCGGGGTTAGCACTATCCTTCTTCAAACAACTTGGCCCTGTTTGGCAGATGAAATTAGTCAGTCGGTTTTATTTCATGCATTCTCCAGTCACTACTTTGTCACACGAAACAACCTCTCAAGATATGTGAGGTATATGAAATGAACAGGCCTGGAGTGAAATGAAAATTGGACATGAAGGAAAATATGTATAGGAATTAACAGTATAGGCTGGAAAACAGTCATTTTTCATTGAAAATTTGTGAATTCACAAGGTTTCTAGATAGAGGCAAATTTCATTGAAGTTAATTTTGTATTCATCACATGTGCCAGTTAAGTACTTTGCAACTTGCTGTTGACAGATTCTGTGGGAGGAAGAGAGAAAGGCACTCAATCTAGAGCAAAAACAGACCTTTGTTGACCTTGGCTGTGGAAATGGATTACTTGTGTACATTCTTAGTGAAGAAGGGGTGATTATCAAGTGATTGTGGTAGTTAAAGCCAAAGCTACAGTGCAGCTCTCTAAACTAAGTCCATGAAACCTCTGTGCCTGTTGTTTGAAAGCTAGGTACAGGTAGTACTAACACAGGAAATGACAAGTGACAAGAAAAAAATCTTTCAGGAAAATCTTTGTGAATTGGCAAATAAACTGGAATCAAAGTTCACTGTAACCCAGGGTTAGCTTAATCAGGCTTTGAACAACTGGGCCCTGGTGATAAGGGTAATGTAAAATGTAGAGGTCATGTAGGAAGATTCATTGTGCAGCATCACAATTAAGTCGTTTAGCCATGGCATTACAAGACCATTTGGTCAATGTTTAGTGTCACACAATTAATTGTTTAAAAAATCTTGATGTAAATGAAGTACCATTTCATCTACAACCGCAGTTCACATATGAATTATTTCATATATACTTCACATCATTTCACTCCTCACGGGAGATATGAACTCACTAAATTGACCTCGCTCCCAATGTGTGGCTTCATAGCTCAATTGGTAGAGCATCGCACCGGTATCGCGGAGGTCACGGGTTCGAATCCCGCTGAAGCCCTGATTTTTTTCAGGCTTCTCCTTTCCAATTGCTTAAATTGGAAAACTAACTGCGATGATCATTCTTCACTTTCATCTACAACCGCAGTTCACATATGAATTATTTCATATATACTTCACAGTACCATTATTGTGTATCAAGATCTACAACTGAGCAAATATTCGGTAGTAATGTTTTAGGTACAAGCAGCATTAATTTTATCATTTGACTTTTTGCTTTGTTCCCCTATTAAGCATCCAGGTTCTGGCATTGATGTTCGTCGTCGCAAAATTTGGGATTTGTACGGGCCAAACACCAATCTTCAGGTTATCAAATTGTAAACAAGAAATAACTGTTCTGTAAAACAAACTGTGCTTCGGTGCAATATATATGTACATGTGGCTGGCTTTCCTTGTCAAAAGGTTTGTGAGAGCCTCGAGTCAACTAGAAGGTATTTTAGGCAATCACAGTTTACCTTAGCCTTCAATGCTTTCCAAGACTGGCAATCATCTCAATTATCCCTACAAAGAACTCAGTAGTGAATTGAAATAGGTAGCACTATCAGTTCACCCAGAGTGGTCCAGTAGCCTCAATGTGGCCACACATCCATAAAAAAATAATAATTCTCTCCATGCAATGACTTTTGAGTAACCTTGTAAGCAATGCATGCACACATGTACATCTTTTATGGTATCATAGGCTGAGTGCTCAGAATAATATTCTTATTCTGAGCACTTGGCATATGGTGCTGTAAAACTTGTCATGAAACTGTTTCATTAGACCCCATAAGCAGAACCGATAACAGTTGGCTTGACGTCCAATCCACATATGGAGATCTCAGTGTTTAAGAGAGCACTTGAACAATATCCCTAAAAGTGTGGTTTTATCACATTATTTAATGTGCTAAATCCTTTTTCTCTCTTGTCCTGTAGGAAAAAGCCCTGAATCCCACAGTGGCAGATCTGTTTGCAGATATTGATTGGCTGATTGGAAATCACTCCGATGAATTGACACCTTGGATACCTGTCATGTCAGCAAGGTACATACATGACGTTATTCCACTTCTCTTTTTGCAATAACATTACGGTATCACTTAATTTGTTGTCGTCGTCATCATCATGATCATTTGTTTTTTGTTGAGCTGTGGTCTTGGGTATTTCATGGCCTTAGTTTGAAATTTCTTCATCTGTCTATTATGCAACTATTACTTTGCAGGTCTTCCTACAAGGCACGATATTTTGTATTACCCTGTTGTATGTTTGACTTCAATTGCAAGGTACTGACTCCTCTTAGAATTCCATACAATGTGCATTGTTAACTGGATCACAAAGGGAGCGCCAAACAACTAAAACTATTGCTTTCACTTGAAAACCATGTGCATTGCTGAATGCTGCTTGGTGTAAATTTCTCTTAATGAAATGCAAATTGGATGCATGGGTTAGTGGTTAATGGCACCATGCTGGCCTGCTGTGGTACTTTGTTGCACTTCTCATAATTCCATGGGCCAAAGGCTACAGGTAAAGAATTAGTTGTATTTTCTCTTTTTAATTTATTTTAGGATGTGAATACCTGGTGCTAAATGAACGGCCCATAGAGTTATGTATTTGTCTTGGAGGTTGAATAATTGGTCTGAGATGCGTTATTGTCCTGAGACGAATTCTGTCTTTCTGTCTATTATTCAAATCAAGTGAATTATGGGTCTTCCAAGATAAATACAGCCAATCTTAAGAAATATTCAAGAACACCGCAAGCTAGCTGCTGAGATTCAAACTCCCAAGGCTTCATAGGCTTGAAGGTGACAAATGGACCACGCCACCAATGCTACATTTCAAGTGGCGTTTTCATCGGACGTCAAGCTTGAAAACCCAAAATGGCTCAGCCCTGTCTGGTATACACTGTATATACCACTTTACACGTTTTAAGCTTGGTTATGTCCTACTTTTTGAAAACAGAGGTCTTTTTTAGTTTCAACTGTACTTGACCAAAAATGGAACCACTGGAAATTGGTCCAAGTGAAGGCCACCTGTGACCTCTTACTAATCACAGGTTTGCTTTAACCATTCAAGTTTGTGAGGAAAAACAACAAGGTAACACAGTACAGAGGATACCTCGATTTTGTACGTGAAGTGGGAGAAATATGTGGCTTTCATGTGGAAGAGGATTCACTGAGGATTCCATCCACTAAGAGGGTAAGCTAAACCATCAAATGTTACATAGTTACTTAAGGTCATGTGATGTTCATGTCAGAGGACTATAGTTCTTGGCCCTCTCTTTCTTCTCCTTTTTGTCTCCATCGAGGTCAAACTAAATTATTCTAATAATTATTAATATGCAGATTTGTCAGATTGGAAGGGCGAGAACTTACCCTGAAGGCACTCACCTCCTGAGGGACTCACTAATCAAAGAAATGATTTTAAGAAGAGGTTGTCACATCGATGAAGGAAACAAACCAGAGACTTTGTTTCCAACTTCAGTAAAACAAACGTTGTGTAGTGGATTTAGTGGACAGTCAGTGGACGAGAAAGCATGCAAAAGCTATGAAGAAACTGACGAACATATTCTTGGAAACGGACATCATCAACATACTGCTGTTCCTCCTGAGATTACTGACAGAAGCTTGCATAATGAAGAGCATTTCACCAGAGGCTCTTCAGATTATTACTCCCCTCAAGTACATGTATCACCATCCAGTTTTCAGCCTCGTCCAACAAAGGAGCCAATGAGAAATTGTACATCCCTGAATCGATCACTGAAAGAATTCATTGTCAATACGGTGGCCAGAAAGTTGTTGGGTTTTCCACTAAAGAGTGAGAAAGGGCGCATTACATGTACTGACTTTGCTTCAGTGGTTGGCCATCCAAAGATTGCTGTTAGTTCTGGAACGTGCACTCCCGAATGGAGAAAAGGGGGTATTAACTACCAAAAAACTTTCTACCAAGCTTCTTTACCTAGTGCAATTATTCGTAGCTACCGTAGGAAGGGCCCAAAGTTGAGAAAGGCGGAATATTT
The DNA here is from genome assembly GCA_014634185.1 of Astreopora myriophthalma. Taxonomy (NCBI): domain Eukaryota; kingdom Metazoa; phylum Cnidaria; class Anthozoa; order Scleractinia; family Acroporidae; genus Astreopora; species Astreopora myriophthalma. The sequence goes on along the minus strand of BLFK01001016.1, from coordinate 144,640 downwards.
AGCTCCCCGTGTTACCTACGTCATTTCCACACGAGTGGTTTATGGATCGTCCATGATCCGGTCGCCCATCTCCCCCTATTTAGTCCCTTGTCTTGCAGGAATCAGATGTTTTGACCCGTTTATTTTTCCCTCCTCTGAGCACATGGTTAAAAAATGAGATTTGTGGCTAAGGAACATAATCATAATAATGATAAAACAAATTTATGTAGTGCAAATTCATATATATGTACCCGGCTATGCATAATTGCGCCTTGTAATGCGTTAATGCTTTAAAACAAGTTGCTGCAATAGTTTGCCTGTTTTTAGGTCAAATGGAACTTTCCAATGTGGCAAAATTGTTTGACAAAAGTACCTTGGTTCAGCTAAAGAATGAATGCGGAGGGCTTCAGACTCTTCTGAGGAACCATTATTACATATTTAAAGGTGAGTTCGAGCGAGCTGTATGTCTCTGTCGTGCTCCTTAATCAGTTCATACACCAATCTTCCCTTTTCTCCAATATCAATTGCTCCACATTTGCAAGAAATCTCGTAGACTGCAATGCAGTTCTGTGTTTTCGGATCGACAGTAAACTTAGTGTGATTGTAATTGTGGTGTTGGATTATTCGTAAGCCCCGCTGTTCCCGGCAAGTAGTGGATTTTATTTCACAGGCACGTTCCTCTATAGTTGTTGCACAGCGCAACATTAGAAAATATTTTACCCAAATTTCGATCGTGAAAGATCAATAAGTAAGATGAACACTTCAAGTACACCTCACAGTAAATTGGGACAGAGCCTCAACACAACCTCGTACTCATTGGAATGTGTATCGTTATACTCTACGCAAACTGGCCGTGTTCGCGGCGTGTTTACTACTATAGTTGAGTAATTATCCCGCCCGACAAGTTACAGTTTACTCGGAGAAATGCGTGGCCCTTTTATACTTGTTTTGCACTTGTCCAGTGTGCGACTGATCACCATGTTTTGTTATTCCTCAAGTCGCAGGCGGTGTTGTCCAAATTAGGGACTGGACCCAAGAGACCGCAGGCCCCAGGGGAAAGAAGGGTGACCAAGCCAGAAAGCAGCGGAGATCTCAAGCATTGTGGAAAACGTCCCTTTGCTGGTTTTACATGCAACATCCTGATGGGTGTCCGGTGGCCGTTCAACAGTGCCCGTTTGCCCACGGTGAATATGAATTAAGAGAAAAACCCACAGCGGAGTACCTCGAAAGTCTGTAGAATGTTATCAACCTTAGCCACACAGCCAAACGTCAGGTTTTGGAAACGAATCTTGCTTCTCAATGTAAAAGAAACCAGTTTTCCCCAACAATGTCAGTGAGTGGAGACTTGAGTCACTTGAATACCCAGAATTCTGCCCCCTTCCCGTTCTGCAAATTTGGCAAAAGCAATAAGAATATACGTATGTAATTGTTTGTTTGATTGTTTAATTCGCTACACTTAAAATACAACAATGGAAAACCATATGAAGAGAACGTCGAAATGTTTTTTAATCTTTAAATTCTTGAAATTAGTTTGAGTTATATTTTATCGCGGTTTCTTATATTGAAATTAAAATGTCAGAAAATAATTTGTGAAGGCTGAAGCGGCAACGCTTAAAATTTTTACCGGAAATCGCAGTGTTCCTTTTTTTATTTTATAATTTTTAGTAAATGCGTATGCGTTAATCCCGTGTACTCCATTGGGTATCAAAAAAATTTCTACCATATGTAAGAAAAGATTACTCAACTGTCAAATTTAGAATCGCTGAAATGTCCAGAGGTACCGCTGCTCGCTACTAGTTTCATTTTCTTTTACTCTGCGGTTGCGCAATTGCCTTGTGCCTGCACGTACCACCTGGGAGACATATTGATCAACTACATTAAATAGTTGAAGGAGTTAGTTGCTGCTTCATTAAATGAAATTCTTGTGCGATTTTAAATTTTATTGTTTTCTTGCACTGGCATTTTTGTGACGACTTGCTTCTGTAAGAAGAAATAGCCACTATGTCACGTGGTATAAAATTCTTGTCATGCCTTACATATTTTACATCATTTGCATATTTGAGTTCTTGACCGGGTGGTTTAAGGAGTGCACCCCCTACTCAGTGGAAGCCACATGCAGTCTTAGACCACCTATTTTCTCACCAGGATGTCTTGCTGTGGTCATTTGAAATGTTACGGTCCCCACTGACTACAAAGCGCCTCAGTCCTTCAAACTTTATAATGCTTTATAATGAAAATGAGATGCTAACAATGAAATGAATTGTGCCCAATAATAAAATGAATGCCTAATAATAAACAGAGATGCCTTATATAATAAAAACAAGAACTTAACATTGAAAAACTCGAAGCCAAATAACAAAAATCAATGCCCGATAAGAACGAGCGGTTCGGAATGGATAGCGCAAAATGAGCGGGTTTGATTGTGCATGAAACATGCGATATGTTCGGTCTCTCCCCCCCCC
>BLFK01001016.1:128567-142189 GCA_014634185.1 Astreopora myriophthalma | reverse complement strand
CTCCACGACGCAAGTGGGAAGGGGATAACAACTCTAGTGGACCTGCTGCCCTCTAGTTTAAGTCGTTTCTTTCTTTCGCGGAAATAATTTAGGCGCGAATGTTACCCCATGAACTCTCTTGTCTGTCTTAATTTTTTTTGGTCGATTTCAGACGATTCCTCAGAGTTCATTCTTTTGCCTCACTTGTATACTGTCCTCATGTGGAACAGGGTGAGGTGTCGTGAAACTCGTTCTAAGCCTCGCTCTCTCTCTCTCTCTCTCTCCCTCTCCCTCACCCTTCCCCTCTCCCTCTCCCTCTCCCTCTCCCTCTCCCTCTCCCTCTCTCTTTCTCTCTTTTTCTTCTAAGGAAGAAAGGGAGCCTGGGAACGAATGCTCGCAGTCCAATACCGCGCGGTTACGCGGGAAATCCAAAATGGCGTTAGGTTGTGCTTCTTTTTTCGCTGCAAGCAATTTAGTTTTAGCGGTAACGGGAGTCTTATCGTTGCCTCTGTACTTTTCGTTTTTTGGTTCTGAAGCGGCAGCAAGACTTTCTTTGCTTCTCTGCTTGCATTCTGTGTTAATGGCCTTAATTCCAGATCTTTTGGTGAGTAAGCTTGTTGATGAATGGGTTGTCAAACAAACCCAGGGTTCTCAGCCAATCGATAAATGCCAACAATTATCAGTAGCATTAATCAATGGGTATGATAAACTGATGAAACACGTATTAAAGAGGTGCGTTTAAACGAAGATTGATTAAATGCCTCCATTAAACTTGACTAATAATAGTTTCTAATTGAGTCCGCTACACGTAGAACCAAGGTAGTTACAAAGCCAATGACGTTCTGAAAGGAATAAGCCTCTCAGCCAATCACAAATCGAAGTAATTCACGACTTGGTTTTACTAGCCAATCAGAACACAAAGCAAGTATTAAAATGCACCCAAGCACAGGAAATATAATGCAGAGTGACAAAGTCACAGTTGGTTTTAATAGTTTTGCATCTGATTGATTTGAAAGTCTGCAGAAGTTTCTCAATTGAAAACTGCTCTAACAGTGATAACTATAAAAAATGATGACAATGGTGTGTCAATAAACAAGATTTTAGCAGTGGAAGCTTTAATGTTGGATACTATAGAGATCATGAATAAAAGGAGAAAAACCTCATGACAGAGTAGAGAACCAACAAACACAGCTATATATGATGCCAAGTCTGGGAATCAAACCCATGCACTGCCAGCTCTGTAAGCTCACTCCAGTTAATGCATTTCATATTGTTTTTCCTTACCGCCCAGAAATCTGCTCTACCCATGCTGCAGTTGGTGTTGTTTGTGGGTCTTCTTCTTCTTCCTTTCAACATAATCCCGGTGTTCTTTGTTTGGAGTTACCAGAAAGTTCTTCATCTTTCAGAGTCAGGCTTTTTGCTGATTGAGGCAATTGTGGGAGTGGTGGTTGTAATGTATATCAGCCAGTCTTTAGTGAATGAGATTGATGAACACCCTTTTGTTATCAAGGTACTTCAACAGTCCTATCTTTATCTCCCAGTGTTCAAGGAAATTTTTGTTTGAGATAATATTGGAAGAATGATCTCATGACACTAACTCTTGCAAATTTATGTTTATCTTTTTAATTATTTGATACATACATGTAGGCTGAAAAAAATGCAAATGATGATCCTCTTAATTAAAAGGTTATTTTTATTGATAAATTAGTTTGGTTTTGTGAGACAAGTTTTTCTGCCTTTTAATAATGCTTCCCAATGTATCTAGTAAACACCATCTTTGGTTAAGTGTAAAATGCATTACACGTGTTGCGGCTGTGTTGTTCAAATGCATTACTTGCTCATTTGAATAACACAGGTTTGTTTGCCTTTTGTTAGCAATCCAAAATCCTTGGTCATGTTGGAGTTGGCACTAACTTTTCAGCCTAAAAGCCCAATGAAAAAGAAATTGAAAGATATATATTGTTCACTAACCAGACATGTCCCCTTCAGTTTCATTTCATCAGTTGTATGTTGTGGTAGACAGGTGAGCTTGATCAGGCCTTATTTGTATTTTATTATGATAAGTGGGGAGCAAGTTACAACACTTGTTTGTAAAAATGTACACCCTTTCTACCTAACGTTTCAAAGTATATGACTCCCCAGAAATAATTATGCACAGTTCAGTATCTGCATATGGGATACTCCAGTGCTTTGTTATTTTTACTAGCTGTAATGGTTACTGAAGGCCCAAAAGCTGCAAGCCTTAACAGAAATTTTACTTGTCAGTGGCTAATTGGCTAGGGCTAGTCTTGAGCTGTGTAATGTAGCACAATTTATTGTTCTAATTCTGTGGTTCTGTGAAATGCTGCCTTAAACAAAAAGTTTTCACGTCAAGCTGGAAATCAACTTCAGTCCTCTTATGTTGCACTAACATTTTTTTTTTACTTTCAGGCCTGTATCATAGCAATATCTGGAGTTTCTTATTTTACGTCATTGTATCTTGGTTATAGAATCTTTGCTGATGTTCAGACTACATATTTGGAGATTTGGTATGATTGTACAACACTGGCATTTACAATCTTTGGGGGTCACTTATTTATTACATAACTGGAGTTTTGAAAAGCTGTGCAAGTTCAATAGCATTTATGGAAAAATGTAGTGTAGATGACAATAAAATAAATAGTAAAATAAATACCGTGGCAAATTTGACAAAATTAAATTAACCAAATTTGATCAAACTGTCAGGAGTTTGTGTCAACAAGAATCTCCTTATCATTAATTTTTCTCAAAAATATGGGTGATTGGCTCTAACTTGCATGCCTTAGTTAAACTTACGGAATCATTTCAGACACTTTCCATCACCCTGTATGCATTTCATCAGTTGTACTATGTGATGGGAGAGAAGGCAAGGGGAGGGAAGGGCCATGTTCAGCAGGCCTGGAGAAGTGGTCGATTGTTCATCCCTACAAGTCATGGCCAGTCATCAAGCATTGTTTTAATACAAAATAAGTTGAGAATGATGTTTTGTAGAAAGTGAGGAAGGCATGCTCGGAAAAGAAAATCTGAGTTCTCCAAACAGGAATTAACCTATGATCTCTGATTACTAGTTCGTATGCTCTACCAATGAGCTACGGGAAAGTCATGAAACTGATTGTTTTTTCAAGATGGCTGCTGCAGTTTCTACAACAAAAACATCAGGCTCATTAATCACCAGGCTGAGCACTTTCATGTAGCATCTCAAATTTGTTACAACCATAACGTGTTGTTTGAAATAACCGTCCATCCAACTGAAAAATTACAGCAAGGCTGGTAAAGGATGCCAGTGTGAGATCTCTTGATCTGTGAAGATTAATGGTCAGGGCCCTGGCTAGTCTGCCTGACTATTTCAAAAGCTAACTACTCAGTAATGACTTGAAGCAGAAGTGGGCCAGGAGTATACCCAGCTGTGATTATTTTTCTGCTTACCTTAATTCCAGCGGCACATCAAGTTTAAGATAGTCTAAATCTCTCATCAGTGGTTTTGAAGCTGTACGTTAATTACTTTATTTTTTAATATTCTATTGCAGGATTGGATGTTTTGCAGTCTTTCTCTCTGTCCTTTTGTTTGCCCTTTGCTTTTGTAAGGAAGAAGGTATAAGTAGTAATTACTGCCAGAAGCTTTTGTCAAGGAAATGTTGAATGAATTGAAATTGGTCCTTGTAACTTTGATTAACGGAATAGTAACAGATGATGGTAGTAACGTCAGTCACTACCATCAATGACAGTCCTTTTAAGGACTACAATCACCCAGATTATCATACGTCATTTAGTTTTTAGTAACAGGTTTTATGGTAAAGAACCAAAGAGTCAGTAAATCAAGATATAGTCAAATAACCTCTATATTTCGTAACGCTAATTAAAAATGATGAGAAGAGGAAAACATGTGTCAGAAACCAGTAGGCTAAGAGGTGAAAATATCTTCTTCCTTATAGGCTCCCATTCCTATTGGCAGACATAAATGTGAATCTTACATTGCAGTGACACCATTCTACGAATTATGTCCTGTAGGTATCATATCTGATGCAGCTGTTATCACCTTACAGATGATGTTTATAGTTTGGTCAATGAAACAAGAGAGACTAATGCAAGAAAATTCCCTTGACGCTCCAGTGGAATGGCTGCAGTAAGTATAACTAATGTGTATAATAATCACTGGAGACAGATTCCATTTTAAATTGTTTTTCTAACCCTAAATAGCTAAAATTCCTCTGTGTGTGTTAAATATTTTTCTCTCATCACATGCCTTTCTGTTGCCCCCATGGAGATTAAACAAGACAAAACCACCAAAGTACTTGATAAAACAACTGTTCTGACTTTTGCATTTATTTTTTGGGTAGATCAATTACAGATGACCGTTCATTCCTTACTATGTTCTTATCAATGGTTAAATCAAGTATAGGTATGTTAGCAGTTAAAAGGTTATGTTTCAAGTCAACTGCTCAGTATGAGGTTAACTAATGCCTGTTGATTGACATGATATTTATTATCAGTTCGAACTGACACTGCTTCAAACATCTAAGCCAACTTAGTTATATGGCCAGCAAGCAACCATGCTCACATTCTGGGTGGCTCCCTTGGAAATGTTCTACAGTTGGTGAGGATTTTATGTAGGGGAAACCAATTGGGGAATTGCACACATTTCAGGCATCTTAGAGCGGTTTTCAAATGACTGTCGAAAGTAATTACACGATTACGATTGCAACGCTTTGTGATTGGCTTAAGAATCTCGCGCTAGTTTATCAACCAATGAGAAGGAAAACCAAAACCAATCGTGACTTGCACACGCGATTTTTCCCTTCACTTTGAGCAAGTTACATGGAATTGCTACCAATTTTGATTGGCTCATTGCGCTGTTTGCAGCGGCTGTGATTGGTTGGAGTAATTTCTTTGCTATTGGTTTCACGACACTCAATTGAAAACCACTCTAATGATGAACAGCATCGATCATAGACCATAATTCATCTTGATAGTGAGTCCCAGAGCGCATAAAGAATTAAAAGGAAGTAAAAGGAAAGTGAAAGATCATTAACTTCTAATCTTCACTTTGAAACTGAACTGAAATTGATTGAAGGTGGCTTATTCTTTTGCAGATCATGTAACTCGTGTGCAGAGAATTATTGCCATCTTTCTTTCACCCATTTGCCTGCTGTTTTTGTTATTACGACTGGCAAGTGTGCTTGGTTTTGCGGCTATGATAAAATTCGTTTATGCTGAAGAGGTAAGCGTACCACCGCAGTCTGTAACTTTATGGATTTAACGGTAGTACTTTTACAAGGAAGTACCAATCTCAAGCACTGGTGTTCTTGTCAACTAAATGCCAGGGGCAAATCAAAACGTGTACAGACTCAGCTGGAGATTGGCTGGCTCAGCTCCCACGCACCCCTTCAGTTGATGGCTGACTGTCTAAACTGACCATTAGCATTCTTGGTAGAATAGCGTAGCAGCCTGTCTTTTGACAATTTAATCGTTTAAGTTATAGTGAGGTACGGTAAATTGGCCATCACAGCCACACAGTTTCTTCAGAAAATCAATCCTTGATAAAAAACGAAATGAAATTTGTTTGATTAAAAATTGTATTCTAGCTCAGAGGGAGTCCCTACTGAGCGTTCAGATTTTGCAGAGAGGAGGAAAGCTAGTGCCGGACAGAGGACTCTTCTCCCATTGTATTTTTGGCCTTTTGAATCCAGTTTTTTTTTTCAAGTATGCCTGCATCATTGCTGATGAATTCATAATTTCAAAAGATAGGTACTTTCTGTACAAGCAAAAGCCTCCGAGGCCGGACACCTCGTGCTAACCCCGGTATTTGTATCGGCTTGCTGAAACAGCTGAAATAGTTTTACATTGATGCACCTCTTATCTTATTCGTAGGATAAAGATAACTGGGAATTTTACGAAGAAGAATCAAGAACTTACAGAAATCTTATCCAACCGCTTTATATTCGATTGATCACAATATTTGTGTATACAGAAGTGGTGATTCGCACTATCGACTCCACAATTGCATTCAATGCTCCAGGTGTAGGCAACAGGGGCACCAGTGTGGATTTGCTACCAATGTTAACAGGCATCAGAATATGGCGGATAGTGCAGCTCATAACAGTTCCATGTTGTTATCTTTATCAATTATTCAAGAAAGTAGATTAAGAATTTTAATGTAGTTTCCACAGTTCAGTGGGAATAGAAAAAGGTTCCCGTAATCGGGGGTTTGAGAACAGATGACCAGAAATATAGCGGGAGAAACAGTGATTTTTTTTTTTTCTGTTCACATAGTGCACGTTCCAATCGAACTTTTAATTTCGGAATGGAACAATAAATCTGAACTCTAAATCAGAATGTAATGCAAAGTGAAACCAGAAATACGAAAGAAGAGAAGTAGAAAATCAATCAACGCTTAGATGTACATGAACCGTCACTGGACTGTACTATGGAAACAAGGTTTTCTCATATATAATCGTATATAACAAATGGGAATTAGCATTGGAGGCCCCATTCGTATACTGAATTCAGGTCGAACTGGAATGTTGGTAATGTTGCGGTGTCAACCCTGCTCCTTCTATGAGAAGCAGTCATTACAACAAGTTTTCAGAGGAAGCGTTCGGTTTACTTCAGGGGCGTTTTAATACCTTTATCTTCAACTGTCACAAAATGTGATCGCATGTCATAAACCTATGAGCCTGCCAGAAATGCATTTTGCTCGGCGAACTTCAAAATTTTAGGGCCGTAATTTTAGGCGACCTATTTCGCCTTAAAAGCGGGTCTAAAAGAATAGCAGGTAGATAGATATCTTGCGTGTACTGGACCCTCGATAGATCGGTTGATTTTCCTAGGTTACGACGTACTAGAAAGAAAGGGAGGGCCCCTCTCCCTATTTGTTACTGAGACCTAACCAGGGGCCTGTTTCTCAAACGTCCCGAAAACTTTTCGGGCCCGAAAATCCATTTGTAAAACTACGATCCGTTTATTGTAGAAGGCTGGTCCTTTAACATGTTTTTAAGTTAGAAAAGGTTAAGGGAGTGGCAAGGTTTCATGTTTGAAAGCGCTTTCGTTTTCAAGATACACTGGGAATTGTGGCACCCGAAATAGCCCCGAGAATTCTCGGGTCTTTTGAGAAACGCACGCCAGAGCCCTGATGCGCCGAGAAAATTATGGCATTCATTCCAACCCGCATATTGATCCGAACGCGAACCACAAGACATTTTTCCAAGTTTCTACAGCGAGGGAGAATTTGTAGCCCGGCCAAAATAAAGCGCGTGGGCGATTTCTAAATTTCTAATTGGCTGGACTCTCCAGGGCTCGGGATAAAATATGACACCATTCACCATTATACACAGCAACATGACCGAGAAATCTCGACATTCATGCACTAGTTGGTACTTGTTACAATGACTGGACAGTGAAGCATCACCGCAGCCACAGGCATATCAAATAACAAATTCTAAAATGAGTTCAAATGAAAATCTACATATATAAACACATGTAATTAACGATATGACTACAAAAGAAGAAATCCTTTGTATACAATTAAAAGTCCTCCCAAATCAAGCACTTTAATCTTTGTTTAAAGGGACTAAGTTGGACAACGTCTTTCATGTCATCAGACTTGGCATTCCAATATAGTTGCTCGGTAGTGGAAGGACCGCTGGCGGGACGCCGACTCGTAAAACCGAATGCTAAGCGTATTACAGTTTTTCGTTGCCAAGGAGTGCACTTCAGGGTCCAGTTGTTTGAAAGGTGGATAGCGCTATCCACTAGATAAATCACTATCCACTGGATAATTCGATTGGATTTGATAGCATTTATCCGCTGTATAGCGATTTATCCGGTGGATGGCGCTGTCCACCTTTCGAACATTTGGGGCCAGATGTGTTTCTAAATTTATTGCATAAGTATGTTGGTGCTAAGCAATGATGCACTTAAAAGTCATAACAGGATCCCTGCACTGAATCGGTTGCCAATTCAGCTCCCGTAATACTGTCGAAATATGCTTATGCTTTTTTGTGCCAGTTGTGATGCGAGCAGCAAAATTTTGAACTCGTTGGAGTTTTTCCAGGTTTCTCTTAGATGTGTTTGCCCACACCGAAGAACAATTTCGTTATTCTTTATTTAATTTCTCTTTATGCCCCGAGCCCTTCAATTTGAATTCCATTCTAATCCCAGTCCGTGGCTTTTACATCTTGAATTTTACTAACAATGGACTTTCTCAATCCAATGTATGGCATATTGTTGTCCGCTTCCGAAGCAATATGAATTATCATGTCATTAGGTTGCTCGGGTGTAAACCGCTGGGACTGTGCTCGAAATCTATTCTTCTTCGATGCCGTTGATGATGAGGATGACGATGATGGGCTCTTATTAAGGGAGATATCCACTCCTCCAGATTCGCTACTCAGCGTAGTTTCGTCCTTTGTAACGTGCATTTTAATTTTTCCAGCATCGCCAGAGACATGAAAGACGCCGTGTCGGACATCTGATTTTTTACTTCCTGAAACCGGCTCGGCTTTCTTTTTAATAAGCAAGCCGACTGAAAGATTTGATGTTTGCTTCTTTAACGTGAGACCTGAAATATGTGTCATCTTTGGCAAAACATTTTGTCGTTGAGATTTTAGATTAGACGTTCGATACAAGCTCTTCGAATGGGGTATGTGTTTCGCCGAAACTCTCATCTTTCTGTCCCTCGTTGATTTCTTCGCGTTCGAAGACTTCATTTTCAAAATGCCAGATTTTCGAAAGCATAGTGTGTGCCATCCGGGTTGTGTTACATGTACTATAGGTTTGTCGGACTTGAGGACAGGATATTGAGCAGTGCCTGGTTTAACGACCACTTGAACAGAATCCGCTTGCGCCGTTACTTTCGCTAAGTCCTTAGTTGCTGAGATTTTCAAATCTCCTGATTTGTCCTCTACTTGAAAATGCGCTTTTTGTCCCGTGCTATCTGCTGCTGTTACGACAGAGATCAAGAGGGAAAGGAAGACTGTCAGTGTATAGCCGGTGAACATGTCCCGCAAAACAATGGAGTCTTCTTTCAATTACGCAAAATCTCAGCCATCTAAGTAGCTAATTCCTGTTGGACAAAGCCGGTATGAAGTCGAATTGTGGACGGGTTTTGCCTACTGGCGTCGAAACTTGTTGGTTTCCCGAATTCACATGAATAATTAATAATAACTTTCTATGGTTCCCAAAAAAAGTCCACGGGTGGTCAAATGATGGGAAAGGAGCGGCTCAACAGTCCGAAACTGGAGAGTTTAGCATCCCTGTGCCAATTTAAAGATTATTAATGGCCGTTTAAGCTTTGATCGGTCACTACTGCAACCCGTCTCGCGAAGCGCAAAATGTCCATTGGTTGCTAAATTGACATCGCGCCTTGAACTCTTTGTTTTTAAAGGTCGTTGACCACGACAGAACGACGTTTGGATTCGTTTTCATTTCTATAAATCTGAAGTAACCTTTTGGTTTGAAAAGTCACTGAAAGGTGAGAAATCAAGCATGTGGGGGACTGAACACTGTTTTGTCCCTATTGTTTCATTATTAACTCGATGAGCAGGTGGCCTCTTATCTCCTCGCTGTTGCGCAAGCGAGGAATTATTTTTTTAGCACCGTTGTCTTCATGGCGGCAAACTTTCGCCACAAGTGTTTCATCACGATCTGGGCCTCAGTGTTTTGTAGTCTTTTTGTCATTGCTTCAGTTTTATTATCTTTAGTTCATTCTTCTCCTATTCCTCAGGACGCCGGTGGCTTTCAGAAACCACATTTTCAGGTACCTTTAAAGAAGAAGCATTTTACCGGTGTTAGAGCCTCACCCCTAACAAGGCTCACCAAATTCATATTCCCGGAAAAGTTTCATATTTTTAGGACTAGATGTTCGCATGTTTAAAGCGGTTGCTCAGTCTTGACTTAGAATTCTTAACACAAATTTGCATTATACCCATAACTTGCTATTTATTGCTCTTGGCCGTGGGGACATCGTTCACGAATTTCAGTGTTAGGGCCTGGCGTGCGTTTCTCGAAAGCCCCAGAACTTTTCTGGCGTGATTCGGGTGCCACAATTCCCTCTGTATCTGTAAGACGTTTCAAGGCCGGCATGATACTTTGCAATCATTTTACTTTTCCTTGTCTTGAAAATAAGTTAAAAGGTCGGCCATTCAGAGTAAGCCAATAATAGTTTTACAATTGAAATTTCAGGCACGAAACGTTTTGGGGGCTTTTGAGAAACAGGTTCCTGATTACAGGAGGCAAGGTAACTCTCCCTAGCACATCTCCTGTTTTGTATGTGACGGTTCAATAAGGAGACTAGCTCAGCGCTATGGTAGCCACACCGATTGCTTAACCCAGTCTGCATTGTGAACAAGACAACCCGGACAACTTTGAATTTTCTTCTGACTCTTAGCAGCTTAGAATGTCAAGTTGATTCGAGCGCAACCCTACTAAATTGTGAAATTTGCTCCTGAATTCGTAGATCATGCCGCTATGATTAGTCGTGCTTGTAAACAGGTCCTAGAATCAGTCGGACAAATGCAAAGCGCATCAGGCTGCTTCCTCAGTTTAATCAGTTTCAAACTGGAGAGGGCCTCCCGGGGGGGGAGGGGGGTCCTTGTTCCCTTTAAACAAAATTGTTTGTGTTCCCTTGTTCCCAAAGTTAATTCCGAACTTGTTCCCAGCTTTTTTACCCCTAAAATGGTGCATGTTCCCGTGTTCCCTGAGATACTTTGTCTTTGTTCCCCTGTTCCCCTGTTCAAATCGGCCATTGGAGCGTCTTTAACTTAGAAGGGGCAATGCCCTCCGTATTAAAAAAAAATAACATAACTAAGACATAATTACCACTGCAAGATGTTGGCATTACGTGTACCGAAACAAATGTCAGACCAAGACAGGAGTTAAACAGTTTTTTGGTTTCAAAAGGGTTTTCTTAACAGAAAACGAATCTACGAAATAATCTTCTTTGCGGTTGTTTTTTGATGCATTTCGATCTGCAACTGAGCCCTTTCCAGTAAGCTTGCTGACTTAGCTGGTAGACGCATTACACATGTAAGTTTCACCTACGTAATGCAGTAGTTTCTCGTTCCACTGGGAACATCTTTCACCCGTACTATATCTGAACCTTCTCAGGTGGAACACAAAGCTGGCGTTTTATCGATCACAGCGACAAAGGACAAAGCAGATGTCGATGTTAAGTCGGACACCATTCGTTTGCTTGTGAAGCCTGGAGATAAACAATTTCCAGTTGGTAAAGCACCTGAAGTCAAAACAGTTCATGTGGAACATGGCTGCTGCGGCGGCGGCTTACCGCAAATATTTCCTGTTTGAAACTTGACCGCAGTTTAAATTTCCTCCAAAGTCACGACCTTTGCTTACAGGACGATATCTGAAAGACGATGCATGGTTTCCGTTTTTCTCACTTTCCACAGCTCACTCGGGGAACGTTTCCCTCCCCGAAGCAAAGAGAAGACTAAGAACAGCGCAATTTGTAGTCTATGTGACTGTGTAACCTGTATGAAATCGTTTCTTTATGAGATTTGCTTTCTTGAGTATGATTTAAACAAGTTCTTTCTCTTAATATATTGTTATTGCCAGGTGCACAGTACAAGCTAACAGAGTGGTTTTCGATTGAGTTTCAAAACTGAAACCAAATCCAAAGTAATTGAGACCCAATCAGGTTATGAAGGAAATAATATACTCTTAGCCAATCACATGCCGATCAGTTGATCTTGAGGGCTCAGCATTTCACGGTACATTACAGCATCATCAGCAAACAGCTTTATCTTTGAAACAAGTCTGCACATAATGTAATTTCTGCAAGTGATGAACCGCCGGGGATCGAGTACTGTGCCTTGCCCAGTTTGATTTTTCACCATTGATTTGGACGCCTTGGGAACAGGCAAGGACAAGAGAGGATAATGGGACAGAGAGGGAAACAGCCAGTCTAGCCTTTGGGGCATGTGAATTTCAGTAAAGTTATTTTAGTGACGGAAATCTGTTTCCCGGGACGTCCGCGAACGCTGATTTATGACTCTCGTGCCTTTAGTGTGGGATGTTTTGCGTCACATGCCACATTTTTGCTGCAATAAGCATAAATCTGCACCGTTTAATGATTTTACAATTTTAAATAAGTCAGAATTAAGGTTTGCGGACTTCTCTGGGAACCGACCTCCGGGATCCATAAATAACTTTAGTGAAATTCACATATCCCAGCAAACGCCATGAGACTCCCTCTCTCTCCCATTATCCTCTCTTGGCAAGAATAAGTGAGTTAATCCATGTTTAATCCATCCATGTCAAAACCGCCCTGTTGTCCCGGAGCTGTTAAGTCACTGCCCGATGTCCCCGGTCGAACAGATGTTTGTTAATTTCCCCACCCCAGCGGGGCCTAAGCGATGTTAAACAGGCGTTAATTCCTCGCTACATCCCGAGGGTCGGGACGTGGATTTCAATTGACTGATGTACTAAAGGGAAAACAAGACGCCTCGTAGGCGTTTACTGGGTTGCATTCAAATAGACATTAGGTGCACTGATGTCCTGTGCATACACAGGTGCATGGTGATACGCTTTTCTACTTGAGTTATGTAAGCGGGGGGAAAGCTGTAAAAAATCTTAACTGGTTTAGAAAGCATCGGGTTAAACTAAAACCTTGATAATTAAATTCTATTTTGTCGTGGAGGAGAAATCAGGAATGAAGCGTATTTTAAGACTGGCTAGCCTGTGGCAACCCGGTTGTAATCTTTCACGATATATATGAAATGGTGCGATAATACCGAGTCACCAAATTTGGTTGCGGAATCCATGATATTAGGAGGTCAGCTGGTAAGAAAGAGGATGTACTTCAAAACTTTGCAAATTAGCGGGAATTTCCTTGGCTATGGTCAAAGTTTATTATCGACATTTGACACAC
This sequence comes from Astreopora myriophthalma, assembly GCA_014634185.1. Classification (NCBI taxonomy): domain Eukaryota; kingdom Metazoa; phylum Cnidaria; class Anthozoa; order Scleractinia; family Acroporidae; genus Astreopora; species Astreopora myriophthalma. The sequence goes on along the minus strand of BLFK01001016.1, from coordinate 129,309 downwards.
GATTGATCACCAATTATGTAAGGGTTATTTTTACGCAACGAGGGGATACGTGATTTGTTCACCGAGGGCGCATAAACTTGTTTTTCTTCGTTGTTTTGACACGCGTACGCCGACCGAAAACAAATAGTTTTCCGCACCCGCACATGCACACGCACTTAACATTAGAAAAAAGGTTGCTAAAAGACGCACTGGGGTTTCCACATTGTAAAGTAGTATAATATACTTGTTATTTCTTTTTTGTTTTTGATACGCCGACCAAAACAACCAAAATGCGTGCCAACCAAGCTTGACAATACATTAAAGATTCCGAAAGTACGCACTGGGATTTTACCGTTGTCGACTAGTGCTCACAACTTTACAAACATTTTTTTCACCACTTTAAACAAAGTTGGCAGAAATGAGTCAGTGTGTGGGAGAAGGGAGTGTTAGGAGATGAGGATCCAAACACTTTTCCTCACACCCTAGTGTTCTTGTTTGGAAAGGTTTTTGCTTTGAGAAGTGGTCAAGAGCATAGGAGCTTGACATTTGAACAGCTGAATGTAATTGAAGGTGACCAGATCGAACGCACGCGATTGCAGTATAGATCACACGGAGAGAAGAACCACGGAGGCGGACTAAAGCAACGTCATGTAACACCGAAAGTAGTACAACAGCTCAAGAATGTGGCCAAACCAGAAAGGTGTGTTGTTTGATTGTATAAAAAGTATATTTCAGAATGTCCCCAAGATTGTAAGGTTGTGTG
>BLFK01001016.1:108567-123567 GCA_014634185.1 Astreopora myriophthalma | reverse complement strand
TCAATCTGTTCTTCTTCATCGTCTGAAAGTACCATGGCGTCCGCTATTTGTTTTGCGTATAGCGAGTTGAGCTATATTTGAATCATTACCACTGGATATCCATTATATGAGCACAGCATACGCAACAACATGAATCTGAAAATATGCTTATTTCAGGAAAAGTTGCGCGGAAGTTGCTCAAAACTTGCAGAGCAGAATCTAAATGGATTTCTAGTTTTTAAAGAAACTGTGCGCAGAATCTAAGCCTGGGCCGTGTTTCCCCCGAGAGATCTTGAAATTTAGCTGTGGTTAACTGGCAAAATATAAGCTGAAATCAAATAAATTTCATGAGGTTTTGGTAAACAGCAAATTTCAGCCTGACGTTTGCCGTTTGTCTTAAGGTGGCTCAAACCCGTTTCAACACTTTCAAGAGCCTCACTTATCAGAAAGATTGACACTATAATACTATCACGTACTAACTATGTTATGTTACCATATGAAACAGCAATTATTGCTGAATAAAATGCGGTCATTATTGTGACGTAATACGTAACCATGGTAACAGGAAAGCCCTATAAAAATCCCTATATTTCGGTTTTAGTTGCTCGTATCTCAAAAACGAACTCGGTGACCCCCATTTTTTAACGCTCGAAAGTGATCGGCAGACCAAGATAAAACTGTGTGCAAAGTTTCAAAAAATACTGTGGAGCGGATTCTGAGCCACCTTATTTTTTTTTATTTTGTAAGGTGGCTCTGAATCTGCTCCACATAATTTTTTCAAACTTTGCAAAAAGTTTCATCTTGGTCTGCTGATCACTTTCGAGCAATAAAAAATGGCGGTCACCGAGTTGGTTTTTGATATATGAGCAACTAAAGCCAAAATAAGGGGGGTTTTTTACAGGGCGTTCCCGTTTCCATGGTTACGTCTAGCGTCACAATAATGACCGCTTTTTATTCAGCAATAATTGCTGTTTCATATGGTACCACAACATTGCTAATACGTGATACAGTGTTGTAGTGTCAATCGTCCTAATAAGTGAGTCTCTTGAAAGTGTTCAAATTGGTTTGAGCTGCTAAGTCGCTGTTTTCGACGCTTTGGCCGTGCGAAAGTTATGAAAAACCAAGTGCTCTGGGAACGAGAATGATCGATCCTCCGACCATATGCTCCGACCAACGCCGATTCTCCCTTGATTTCCCCGGCCTTGCCCCCGACTGAGTTGAAAAGTATGGCGGCACATGGCTGAACAGGCGCGAAATTATAAAAAATAGCTAGTACTTCGAGCATGGATCCGGTGAAGGCTCAGATGGTTGCAGAACTGGAAATTGAAATGATGACAGACTTATACAATCGGTGAGTGAGTTAGTGTATCAACAAGGAGGTTTATATTTCAAATAGAAATAAAGTGTTTCGTTTCCGAAATGGTGTGGGCAGGCTAGGAGAAAAGATAAAATAATTATGTTGACCCGGTTCCCTCGATTTGTCCTTTTTAGAGAACCCAATTTATGATTACGACTCACTATTTTTTATTGTAAATACATTAGCAATTAACTTTGGATTTTGCAACAGTCTACGTCTATCGCTTCAGTCGAATCCAAAATCATTCAGGGAAAGATTTCCGTACAGCTCCCTACATTAATTATACATGCATATTATAGAAATAAAACAATGAACAGAACACACATACTGGCAATAAGACAGGACACATGTATGTTAACATTTTAGGTTAACAGTGGCATGCCAAAAGAAGTGTATATCCCCCAAGTACAAAGAAGGTGATCTAACGAAAGGAGAATCTGTGTGCTTAGATCGGTGTGTTGCAAAGTATTTGGAGATCCATGACAGGATTGGCAAAAAACTGACAGCAATGTCTATGCAAGATGAAAAGCTCATGAGTCAGCTTCAGGGACAAGCACAAACTGGTAGCAAATAATAAATTTACCACCTTGAAATCAACGAAGCAGCCATTATCTGTTATTACAGCCCTTTATATGTTGTAGTGTACCAGTAATTGTTGAATGTCAAGAAAGTGGGAAGTTGCACGTGTTATGAACTTATGAACAAAGAGATCCAACTTCCCATGGACACTGAAGGGGCTGAAATAATTTTGGATCCAAAGCATGAAAGCTCACCAAGAGCAAATTGATATTTTTATTTTATTTATTATTTATTTTATTTTGTGATTTGCCCGAGGGCAGGTGATAATACAATAGGACTCTAGGTCCCCTATATAATATTAACACCCAAACCCAACCCCGGATGAGAAAGAAATAGAAAACCTAACCCAAAGTACCCATTAAAAAAATTAAGATATAGGAAAAAAAGAAAATGATAACAATAATTAGCAACTACAGATAGTCATAGGACAAATCGTCATTTTAACAAATCGACAGCAGTTTTCTATGGTCTATACTCTTATAGACCATAAAATGACGTCATAAAATGTTCAAAACTCAAGTGAAACCATGAGCCGCAGGCGAGCAGTTTCACTGCCAAGTTTTGAACATTTTATGGCATCATTTTATGGTCTATATGGGGGATATGTCAGGAGGATATAAATGCAGGAGAATGAATTTTCTTTGAACTCTAGTTCTTCAAATGCAGCAGTAGATCAACAAACAAATTCACCTTAAAAAAACTTACATGCAAGTGCCAACAGACAATATAATACTATTATTCCTTCTGCAACTTGTTTTGAAAATGAAGAATACAAAACTCTGATGAAAGAGGTGATAAGTACTAACTGGAAGGCAATTAAGGGCAATGGCATCCAAGTGGTTGTTCTTTCAATAAAGAAACCCACTCAAGAGGGACATTCCAGTCAAAAAAGAAAAAGAAAAACAGTTAGACTCTCTTATAACCTGCTGAACATAAAAGACAATTTCAGTTTTTTCATTATTTGTCAAGTCAGAAGAGCCAAACAAAGAAGAGTTCAACTTTTTGCTGGTCAGCATAATCAGGACATTGATCAAAAGCAATACGAGAAACAGCAGTGAGCAATCAGGTCTGAGGGCAGCATAATCAGGACATTGTAAAAAGAAATGACTTATTGTCTCATCATCAAACCACAGCTATAAAGAGGTGAAGACTTGACTGCTATCCTAAAGAGAGATTAATTCTGAGCACAAGTATCTAACCACACTCTAGTATGAATTATGGAGGAATACCTGCCAAGAGCATAATCAAAAGGTAAAAAATATTCTGGAACATTGTGATAATTAACTAACACTCTCTTAAAAGAGCCAATTGCATCAGATTCACAAATTTCCAAATCAATGTCATTCTACAGAAGAGTTGTGGAAGGAAAGGAAGACCTTTTATACTGCTCAGTATGTACAGGGAAAAGAGTAAAATTTTGAGAGGATCGAACAGTAAATTGACTTCTCACAGACTCTAGCCGGGAGCAAATCCTTAACATAAGACGGGCACAAATCGTAAAGTAACTAATCAGTTTACAAATAGCGCGTCTGACTTTCATTTCCTCCCACCCCAGCTCTGCCTTAGGGCAAATCCTACTTGATCCTCTCATGGCACATTTAACAGCTTTCCCATCAGTACAGGTGTCCTAAAGCACATCAGCGTACTCCATAACAGGCCTGATAATCGATTTACACAACTTTCTGAGTGTATCCCTGACTACTTTATACCTACTCACCTTCAACATATTGAATCTTTTACTAGTTTTGAAGAACACTAAATATGCGAGCTCTAGAAATCAAATTTGAAGACAGTGTAACGTCTAAATGGGTAACGTCTAAATGTTAAGGGGGAGGAGGCAGCGGAGGAGTAAGGCATAAGGCGTAAGGAGGCAGCATGGCCTAGTGGTCAGGTCACCGGACTTGTGATCCGGAAGTCCCGGGTTCAAGTCCTGCTCTGACCACTTGCTGGAATTCTTCTAGGTAGTCCCTGGTACTGTCAACTCCTCAGCTGCACTTGTAAATAGCCAACCGGTCTGCCTCCTGCCAGTTGGGATTCTTAACAAGGTTATGTTCATTTGTATCAGTTGTTTCATTGGCCCTGAAAAGCCCCTTAAGGGGAGTGGTCAATGGAGGAGTTATTTATTATTTATTTATTTAGTTATGCTTAGAAACTTGGTAAATTGTTTCCATTGTAAATAGGTCGGGATGTGGAGGTCTTATCCCCTTGGATGAGAATGTCATGCATTCAGTTTTGCTACAAGTAATTGCAACAAGCCATTTCATAGCCCACCTTTGTATCTATTCAAGATCTTTATTCAATACTAATGCAGTGTTGTCAGGCAAATAGACTACTTCGATTGTTGCGGTTGGTCAACATGTGGTGATCTTACCACTACATCCATCTAACCCTAACCGTAACCCTAACTTGATAAGAAAGCGATGTCATATTTTGTGACTCAACATTGTGTTTTGCGTAGTTAGTAAGCTAAACAAACACTGCAATTTAAAACCAGTGAGAGAATGATCCCATTTCCTTTTCACTCCATGTCTTTGAGGCTTAGCCAGTGGGCTTTGAACACATGTAATGGCCAGTGGACTGATAAATAAAACAAAAGTGCTCTCGGAGGAAACTGTCATCTGCTAAACACTTGAGCTTAAATTTTTTCCAGTCAAGTGTTGGGCAACAATTCCAAAATTTGCAGAAAAAAGTACAAATGCACTTAAACCCTCAATAATTAAAAATTAACAATAACCCAAATTATTTGAAGCAGATAACATTAAAGAATTTATATTCTGAAACAGTTTCATTCTCTCTCACTTCCACTGGGGACAATTAGAGAACTAATTAAATCTAAACATCTGTTGTCTTTTTGAAAGCAAAGAAAATACTTTACCCTCTGTCAAGAGCTGTTAACTACTAAGGTATTTTACTTTATTAAACAGCAAAATTTAAAATCCTTTTTGTTTCAAGATGGTCTTGAACATTTGTAAATGCTGTTAATCTGTTTTTCCAGTTTTACTCAAATGTTTTACCACATCCACCCAGTTCCAACCTCTTTCTCTTTCTCCTTTGTAGTTTGTTTTATCAGCAAGTCGCCGCTTTTGGCTTTTTGTCAAATTCTCTTTTTTCTCTTTCTTCTTTGTAGTATGAGATTCTTCTTGGGGAGGGGTTTGTTCTTCTTTCATTTCCTGTTTAAATGCAATAGTGCAAAACATTTCTTCAATTCTCAATTTTTTGTGACAACTTACAAATACAATTTATACATGTAAGAGGAATCCTAACCCAGCCATTCCTCACTTCTCCCACCATAGATGGAATACATGTAGATGGTGCAGAACAATCAGTTATCGTGGAAAGGAGAGGCCACCAGGACACATGCTTTTATAAACATAACCAAATTGTAGCTATGCATCTTCAAATATTTACACAGTGTTCTCCGTAAGCACCAGCGACCAGCAACAATGTCTGTCTACTTGCCCTTCACATGCCAGCTACAAAGGGGGAAATAAAGCACCGTGGGTATTAGAGGTTTATAGTTTTTCTTTTGAGCTGTTGTACATAGTGAGGGTAAAAAGGGTCAAAACCGGTGGTTTCTTTGCACATTCCATCGGAATAAACGAATACTCTGAAATCATTTAACCATGCACATTTTCCCATGTCTATGTAAGTATGCGGTTACCGAATAGATACATGTAATAGAAAATAAGGCAAATCAGTAAAAAAAAGGAAATGAGCAAAATACTCTGAAATGCATTTTAAAAAGCCTTCAAATTCAAAATTTCCCACTCCCGTAATTAGAGGGTGGCTGCCCCCTCCCACACACATGGCATCATTGCTGTGTGTACAGTGTTTTGCACCTTGATACAATAAACAGGAACTTGCCACCTACTCCAATCATTTCTCCCACTATAAAATTTCGGAGAACCCTGTTCACATATTTTAAGCCAAATGATGCAGAGCATTCTCACACACTGAAGCTGCATCTAGTGATGGTTCTTGTGGGCTTGCACAACAGAGCCATACAAACAGATGAAAACATGAACAGAGCCATATGAACATAAAAAGCCATTTGAACAGAACCATATGCAGAAATGTGTTCTAAAAATAAACAATTTTGCAGTTGTCTGCTCAAAGACCTGGTCTGCCTATGGGTTGGAGGTGACCTTGACCTTTAGCCTGCATTCAGCCTGACATGTAAGTAGAAACCCATGTAAAGGCTATCTTGTGTAAATAAAATTGTTCCTTTGTTAACTAGTTCTTGCATTTACATGAGAAAAGAAGAGGTTTGAATCAAAACAACGTCACTTCCAGCCTCGTGAACCTCATTCCCAGGCTCTCTCTCTTCTATGACAAGGGAGGAAAAGAGGGAGAGCTTGGGAACAAGGTTGTAGCCTCGCTTGCATTCATAGGCCGGGTCACTAAGCACACATTGTGTGGCATATAATCCATTTGCGCTTACCATTTGTATGGGAAAACTGGTGGGAAAACAAATGGAACAGTTAACCTCAACAAAATTTTCCAGAAAAAAGGTAATACCTTCCAAGGTATTCCTCTTTTCCCGGTTTTACCTGTACCATTTGTTCGCATCACTAGGACCAGGCTATATTGTGAGAAATTATTACCATTGAGATTAACCGTTCCATTTGTTTCCCACCGGAACAACCAGTTTTCCCACACAAATGGTACAACTTTGTTTCATTAAGCTTGGAACGCCCAGTACCATTTGTTGAAAAACTGTAACGGAAAATTCTAATCAAATGGCACGCGACCCATGTTAACTTCTCATAAAGTCTCCCTATATATATTCCCATATAATTATTTATGGTATCTCTCTATAACATGGATTAAATGCCCGTTGTAATGGCATTACTTTAACATGTTGCGTGACACGTATTAGTTTTCCGGCATGTAAAATCCGAGTCCTGTGTCCTTGAGACACACAAGCTTGAAGCTTTAAATATTACTTCACACATCTTGACACAATTACCCCCCCCCCATTTCCTCCCAACTTACTTGCTCTTGTTGCTCAGCCATTAATTCTTCCTCATGTTCCTTTGTCCAATCAAATATTGAATATGTCATAGCACTGCCAAGGCACATATCGCATTGTTCCTTAAGTCGACATTTTATACTCTCCTTCACATCACAGCTAATGTGCTTGTTATAAAAGGCGTCTAAGCTTATGTTTGGAAGACACATGGGGTAATCCCTAGGCCACGAAACTTCCAAAAGAAAGGACTTGAAATGCCCATCTTCACCAAACTTGTACTGAAACGTCGTTGAGTTGATTTCGATGAAATTTTCGTCTGATTCGTAAATAGAACGCAATGCTTCCCGCTCATCTTGTTGATCCTCCTCGCAGCTCATTTTAATACATGACACAAAAGTGTCATACATGATGTTTCATTCCTTAACAGTAGTAGTCGCTGACCTATTTTTGCCAGGGCTCGTCTCTGGGAAGCATGTGAGCCCAAAATTCAACATGGCATCACGCCATGTAGATGTGAACGAACGTCGACTTCGGCCAGTTTACGGTATTGTTCCGTCGTCGCTAACGTCTTCAAAAATTGAAAGGAACACGATTATCTGACTTAACGCGTTGTTTTTGCAGATGCTTTGGACAGCATGAACAACAAGCAGGCTATTCAACTTGCAGACAAAATTTTGAAGAAACAGAAAGATTTGCACTGCGCCAAGGTATATTCAACGCTTCTTTTTTCATGTTAAAGTATCGGGATAGTTTCGTAGCTGGGGTAGGAAAGTGTTGACATAAAAAAAAGCCGAGTATCAGTATGAACTAATCAACACTAATCAAGAAGCATTGTTTCCAGGTAAAAATAAGTTTGAAACAGATCCTATGTTGATGATTAACTGCCCAATAAAGGAGAATGCAAGGCTGATTACAGCATTAATTCAACTCAAGCAGGCCATTCAATGTGCAGACAAAATTCTGCACAAACAGAGCAACTTGTACTGTGCGAAGGTAGATACACATTGGCTAGGTGGGAAAACGGGTCATATCCAAAAGTGTTCACAGAAGAGACTATAGGTCTCAGGGGTGTATGGGTGGGCTATAGTTTCTGGGTGGTTTCTTATGTTTGGGCCTGCTCTTCTTGTACACGGATTCTGTCAAGTACCTACCTCACCTCTGGTTTAGGAGCTTCTCGGTCAACTTTCAAGTTGAATGGTCTGTTGCATTGATCAATGTTTTCATCTTATTATGGTAGGTGACCTTTTCTCAGTCTAGCCAGGGTTGTCAATGAGGGCCAGTAGCTGACCAAAACGGGTCATATCCAAATGATTGTGGGCAAAATGCAAATGAAGGGGAGTAACCATGGCAACCTCCCATGGGTCACCTCCCTCTGGCACCCGTCACACTGATCTCTCAGTGGAGAATAATGAACGTAAGGAGAACTTACCTGATAGCAGGTTCAGTAACATAACCATGAGGTGGGTGGGAGGGGGCAAAGAGATAGCAAAAAAAACGGCAAAGCTACTCAAAGCAAGCCAAGAGGGCAAACCTCTGCAGCAGTGAATCAACACGATGGCAAACCTCTGCAGCAATGACTCACATGTGCATGCACAAGGTGATCACCCACTGGCCAACAGATAATCTCCCAGTTAACCATGATTATAGCTTATCTCATTTCTACATGTGTATTTTGCCCATGATTTTTTACATGGTAATACACTGGCTAAAAGAAATTATACTAAACTTTTTAAATCTAGACTAAATGAGGATTGTCTTTCTGGTGGGAATACCCTTGAAAGGGCTGGAAATGCCATCTCTGAGACTCAGGATTGTGAAATTTTCATGGGAAGTATGCCCCTAGACCCTCTCTAGAGGCTTTGGCCTCCAGCCCTCTCTCTTGCTAAAGGCCCTGTATGTTGCAGCTGCCTACTATTTCTTAAAAGCCTGTTACTTTGAAAAATATTGATGGCCCTGTGTCTAGCACTGTACTGGGCATACTAAAGAAATAAGAGTTCTGACAGGAGTCAAGCCTGTGTTTATGATCCTCAAATGTTATTATTGGTGAGAAGCTGTAGATAATAATCACTGAACTACAGGGCACTCATGGAAGCTTGACATTGGTTCTGGTAATATTTGGTTTTTAGGTGTGCAGAATAATCACAGTTTCACCTGGTTTCACTTCCATTTGCAAATAATTGTTGGTAATGTGTTTTGGTATGATGAAGAAACATTAACATACCCAAATGGGGTTAATTATTATCATCAGTAGTAGTTAAGGGACCTGCAGCAACCAATCGGAAGCTTAAGCAAAGGTGTTTTTGAGTGCAATCACTGCCCAGAAGTGAACGTTTTGTTTTCTTTGGCATTGGTTTCACCCAAATGTTCAAGCAAACAGTCTCTATGAGTGTAAAAATATAAAGGTGCTGAGCAGTACAAAAGTGGCATTGTCACTTCCAGTTGTGTTCATCACTGAAAAATGCCTGAACTTAAGCTTGCCAATGACTTTGCTTGAGGGAGACAGTAAGCTTGTTTCCAGTTGACTTTAGGGGTTCATACTCCTTCTTAATACTCACTTCTATCAGATGTGGACATTCTTCACCTGTTCTGTTTATTTTATAAGGTTACCATTTATTGGTTGTACTGTGCATTAAACTTGTAAATCATAAAAAATATCTCAACTTTATTTTGAGCTGAAAGTTTTGTATAAGGTGGATTATGTTGCAATATGACTTACAGGCATTGAAAGGACTAGCTTTACTACGATCTGGTAAGGCTGCTAAGGGTGAGGCATTGCTGGAGGAAATAGTTACAGCTCAACCAGCAGATGATCCTACACTACAAGCAATGACAATCTGTTACAGGGAGATGCAAAAACGTAAGAATGACCAGATGAAAGGAATATATACATGTATTTTTTAATGAAATTGAGTGCAAGAGTCATACATAATGACGATTTCACTGATTCCTAGGGTAGATACTTGAAACAAAATTGTTGCCATTATTGTTTTTCATGTGATTTGGCTTCACCAGTATGGTATGACAGGAAACTGAACTTTGTTTGTATTATCACTTTGAGGACTTTATGGAGCAGTTTTCAATTTAGTGTCTTTCTGATTGGCAGATAAAACCAAGTTGTGAATGACTTTGATTTGTGGTTGGCAGAAGGGTGTATTTCCTAATAGAACACTGTTGTAACCCCAGAATTATAGCAGGAAAGCACAAAAACAGCCTGGTAAACTAAACACTTTTAATCTCCGGGCCGTCTGTTCATCGCGTGCATGTGCATTACAATCCTCAAAGTAATGACATCACAGCCTGTATATTCACAATTGGCTCTGTAAATACATCACTTTTGGTTTTATGAGACTCAACTGAAAACTGATCTAACAGTAAACAGTCAGAATATCAGAAGTTTGTCGTAGTAACCAGAAATGAAAAAAATGTTCAAATGCAGGATATAGGGATACTTATAATCTTCATATTTTCTTTTCAGCTGAAATGATTCCTCATATTTATGAGATGGCCCTCAAACAAAACCAACAGAATGAAGAGTTGCACTCTCATCTTTTCATGGCATATGTCAGAATAGGAGACTACAAGAAACAGCAGCAGGTAAACCCGTTTGGGATAACTTGTGAGGCATCCCTAAAATAGGCTATAATTATGAAATCAGTGTTTCCTTTGAATGAAATGAGAAAAGATGGTGGGGATAAACCTATTAATACATACATGTTCCAGAGCATTGGTGCAGCTGTAATGAAAGCTCTATCTCCTAACATGACATGTTAGTCCTAACAGTAGGCACAGAAAGGAGGACGCAACCTGATGACCTAAGGTTATATGACGATAACTTAATGCATGTGCATAACAGAGTGGTTAGATCTGTGCAGGTCATGCAAGGGAATCATGATGTGATGAAACCTAGGCACAACAGTGACCAATCTAGCTGAGTCATTTAAAACTCTCTGCAATTTATTAAGCCGGCAATGGACCTTTCCCGCATTCCTCCCATTCTCCCGAGGCTGGGGCTGACTACTGAGCTAGGTTTTTATACAAAGTGTCCCAAATGGGCTATGGGCTTGACAATGTACTATACTTACATCATTGACTGGAATATGCATAGTAAGCTTGACTATGGTCTTTTTGTACAGAAATTGTCTCTGAATTTTTTTGCTGTCCATTTGAACATTTGTGATATGATATGATATGACATAGCAATTTTTCATGGACAATTCAGTCCAAGGGGGAAAGGCGCAATGAGGTTATCCCTATGTGAAGCGCCAAACCAGACAGATGAGATTACATTCACAAAGGCCAGACCACCGTTGTGCCAGTGGATACTGTCAGTATTCTGTACATTTTTACTATGAGTTCAAGTGTTTTACTTAAATTGATAGCCATTTACAAACAGTTTACTGTGAATTTGTGAAAGTGTTATTGGGCTTTTTTTATTTCGAGCACTATCATTTGTGTGGAGTGGTTGAAACCTTGTGATGCACCTATCTTCAGTAACAATGAAATCTGCTTATTTTTATGAACAGGTAACCCTAACCCAATCCAAAGGCTTGAAGACTTTATTGACTGGATAAGTCACCATCCTGCATATGATAATAACATGGCCTTACTTAGGACATTTATGAAGGTTGTCACACATCCCCTTATTAAATTTGGCATGCATAAAGTGTGTACGGTATTCATACTTGTTGTCACATCCTTCTGCTAGTGTGGAAGGAAATGTTTTCAAATCCTGATCCTGTTGGATAGTGACTTAGCCAATAGCCAATGGATAAAACTACCCAACATGTGAACAACTGGGGCCTGCCATGTAGCTGTTTGGTCTATGGTGTCACTGAGTTATCTCTTTTCTTAACTTTTTGTTGCCATTAAAAGAAAACTGTACCCTTGGATGTTTTCCTTTCTTTCCAGGCTGCTATGAATCTTTACAAACGTTTCTCGAAGAATCCTTATTACTTCTGGGCAGTAATGAGTATTGTGATGCAGGTACCAAATAAACTTTATTGTTTTTGAGTTAAATTCCTCCTAACCTCAAAATGTTGTCTTTCACAGGAGTTGAATGTGAACACTGTAACACACCTTTTGCCGTTTCTCCTTGAGATTTCACTTTTAATTTGCTATGTTAATAGTCATGTGTTAAGCCTGGTTTTCACTAACAACACAAGCGCAAGCATAAGCGCAAGGATAAAACCTGTGTGTCGAGTGAAAACCAATAGTAACGCAAGCACAAGCAGAGAATGCAAGCATAAGTGCAAACACAAGGAAAAGGAAAAATGTTGATCCTTGTGCTTGTGCTTTCATTTATGCTTATGCTCGCATCGAGCTCTTTCTCGTGGTGAAATAAGCTCTCTTGTGCTTGTGCTCATGCTTGAACTTATGCTTGCGTCGCTAGTGAAAACCAGGCTTGAACAAAAGTGCAGTCATTTATCTTACAGGTGAGCTACATGTATCTGGTAAGAGGTATGGATTTGTTCCTGAGCTGACATTAAAATCTGCTTGCTTTCATGTTTTCAAAGAATGTTTGCACTGCAAAGCAGTTTGTAATGTCATTTTGAGAATGGAACAGCTACATGTACTTCTCTCTAGCTTGGTTATAGCTCAAATGACTGCTAGTTTTGCTCACTTTTGCAGTGCACAAAATGTTTGGGTTAGGTTTAGGGTTAAACAGAAAATGACAAAATGTTATTGCTTTAGGTGAAGAGATTAAACATAAATGAAATCATTAGATGCTGCTGGGTGCACTTTATGCATTAGTTGTATTATTTTTATGTCAATTATTATTTGTTTTGAAGTGATGCTCCAACCAGTGGTTGCATGGGCTATGGGTACACTGTACATTTATATAATTTTCACACAATCTGTTGCTTTATCAGCTGCAGGCTTTCTCTGTTAAACCTGTTCAAGTTTCATTTCCCATTGTCTTAGATCATAACGGTCCATCTAGAACAATGGAACATCAAAAAACGAAGTTTTTTGATGTTCCATTGGAACCGATATTCCATTAACCGATAGGATTAATAATTAACACAGCATGTGCTCCTTGATGCTGATTTCTTTGAGGCCTCTGTTTCCTTAATGACGTTTCCACTAAATTACAGTGGTTCCCAAATTTTCATCTTATTTAAAAATATGCAGGAATATGTTAGTTATCTTTAACGCCTTAACTCTCAATAGTGACTTAGTTTATAGATTTTACTCTGGCTGACGGCAGACGATTTTACTCATCACTGGGGGACCTCTTTTGGACTAAAGGGTTTACCATTAAACTACTCCCTAACTTTAGTGGTCCTTAATGCCTCAGATAGATTTCAGTTCCATTCCAATTTTTGTGGTCCCTAAGCCTGGTGTACTAGGGCCTCTTGTCTGGGAAGCAGGGCTTGTGTGGTGGTGAGGGCACTTGCCTCCCACCAGTGTGGCCTGGGTTTGATTCTTTGTTGTTGGTCCTCTACTATGCTGCAAGAGATGTCCTTTTTCATCACATTTGATCACAATTCGGTTTAACTTATGACATCATCACTTGGCTAATTTGAATATTTTAAAAACAGGAATATCTCTGGAACAAAAAGAGATATTTGAAAATAGTAAAGGGCATTCTTCTTCTCATACAGACTACTTGTTTATGTTTTAAAGTGGCTTAGATAGGAAAGATGCGAATTTTATCATAGTACCACTTTAATAATCTTGAAGATCTTGTGTTCAAATTGCCTCCATTTTATTTGCTGTACATATGTAATTGTTTTCTGAGTGATACATTGTAGCAACACTTTCATCAAACTTATACAGTACGTTGTTAAGTTCTTTCTATAGATGTATAATTATCTTAAAGGTTATACAGTGTGTTTTCTACAAATACTTTTCAGCACTTATTTCATTTTCTTAACTCTGATACAGTAGGTGTTGTATGTATATATTTATTATAATTTTCTCTATTTTGAATGCTGTTAGTTAGAAAACATAAGATATGGTTGTTACATCACTATCTAAATAAAGTTATTGTATTTTATTTTAATGTTATTGTTATCGTTATTGTTATAATTTTTATGGCATCAGTATGAAGTGACTTTTAAGGAACATGTTCAAATTGTGCCAGACTACATTATCAGTCATAATTTTCCATGCATACAATGTATGTTGGTACGTTATAGCATAACTATTTCACGTTCATTTTTTTAGGGACTGGTGGCTAGTAATGAGAGACTGGGAAAAACAATGTTGTTTCCTTTGGCAGAGAGAATGATTGTTAAGTTTGTCGATGAAGACAAAATTGAAGCAGAAGCAGGTAAATTTAGTCATTTAGTAGTTGATATACAAATGAAACTGTATGGTTTCAAATGTACTAATTCCATGCTGAGAGGGGAACTTCCTTCCACTAATTAATGGAACTGAGCTTTACATGTATTTTACAACTTGCCTTGGATGATAATATTCCTACTACAAAACATGTTGCTTTGCAAGCAAATAAATCAATATACTTCTCATTTTGCTCTAATAACAACTAAATGAAGGCTTTTCAAGGACATTCACCCCTAATTATTATAACGAAATATTGATGTACATGTACCGGTACATGCATGCAATGAAAGCTCTAATGAACTTGCTTTTTGTGGTGAGCACAAGCATAATGTTTACGTGTCGGAAATTTTCCAAGTGCGTGTGCTAAGAAAATAGAACTTGTGGACATCAAAGTGTCCTAGTGTACCATGCTTATGTTCTTTATATCTGGCCAGTGTGGGGGTCTTAAGCTTCAGATTGCACATGAATGATGTAATGTGTTACGAAAACCATAACAGTCCGCAAAGAAAGCTCTCATGTGCAAAACCTTCTCAAAGTTGTCACAGCAATCGAGGAAAATACACGGGAATATGGAGGAAAACTGTAAAATTGTCATTAAGCCAGGCTGCTGAGCCGTAGCTTCCATTGGCCACTGACCAAATCCCCTATGTCTTTTGAACTAGAGGAAGTGGTGGGTTTGCATGAAAACTGGCTTCTTCTCTAAGTATGTGGAGATTCCCATATAAATCCTATAAATCGTTACATTAAGAGCTGCCTGTGGCGTCATAATCATACATGTCCTCGTACTCCAATGTAATGGAATCTTTGTGTTTGGTCTTTATTA
>BLFK01001016.1:93290-95790 GCA_014634185.1 Astreopora myriophthalma | reverse complement strand
GCCATAAACATGCATGGTGTCAACATATTTAGTTATGATGACTCTGTTAAAAATGTTCGAAGATTTAACTTCTTTCAGGTAATACATAGTGTGAGATAAATAGTTAAGATAGGAAGGCGGATGAGAAAAAGGCAAGTTAACAAGTTGAAAAGACTGTTGAAAACCACTGGATAGTTTTCAACCAGTTTTGCATGTGAAAAGAAGCTAAGAAGGAGGACTTCTAACATATGACTACTACATATTTAATTTGAGTCTTACAGATAAGTTAGCTAGCTCACCAAGAGGTCTTGTGGCTCAGTACTTAGAGCATCCAGCTGTTGTTACAGAGGTTGCAGGTTAAAGCATGGCATAATTTCCCAAGGATCTTATAATTAGACATGATAAGTTTATACACTTCCATCTTAACATTGCAGAAGAAGAATGTTGCTTCAATTAAGATCGTCAGTAAAACCATAGAGCAGGAGGGATAACATAACTTTTGATAAATCTGTTGTCCATGTGAACCAATCGTTCATTTTTTGTTGATCATTACATATGGTGTATTTTTCATAAGCTCATCATGAAGGCATTTTAAACCTTGTTTATTAGTGATTTACATTTTGCATTTTTTTTATTTCCAGGAAGCACAGAGATGAACTGGCATCTCCTTATCATGTTGGAGAGTGCAGTAAAAGCTAGTCCATCAAATCACCACCTTAAGTTGCTGTTAATGAGAGTGTATTGTTCAATGGGTGAGGAAAGACCAAAAGTTGTCCTACATCCCTTTACCAAAGGGGTAATGATTGGAAAAAAAAAAAATTATGATAACTGTGGTGGGCATGCTGTAACTAGTTCATACTCTTGGCTAGTAGATACAGTGGGTACCTTCCAGTGTTCACCATCATTTTTCATCATCATCATCATCATAGCTTCATTTACCCTTGGATTTTAGGGTAACTTATGTAGCTAGTATCTCCGAGCTTTTCCTACCCAACCATGAGATTACACACACGATCCCAGACCAACAACACTGGGATCTACAACCCCTACTTGGGGGAGTCAGGGTGGTTTAGTGGTCATCAATCATGCCTCCCACCTCTGTGACCCGGGTTCAACTCTGGCCTCGGGTCGTATTGTGGGCTGAGTCCGGGTACTCCGGTTTTCCTCCCTCATCAAAATCGACTCCCGGCCTATTCCATCAGGCTGTGGTGCTGTGCTCCGAGGTCATACATGTATATGGGTCATGCTCAGGGGCCGAGCACCTAGCTGGCAGCACAGCTCCTTCGGTCCGACCTCGTTGAGCTGCGCCCTTACTAATTCAGTCTCCGACTGCGAGAAAGGACAATTAGCAGGTCAGATATTATTACTTTTTGCAAACAGTGTGTGTTAGAAGACTAACAATAGCCTTTCCAGTGATGAGCCAAATCCAACTCTGAACTGTACAAGTGTTGAGAAATAGAGCTTTGACTGAGGAAATTTACCTAGTTCCTCAAGGCAATGCAAGTTGTTGCTGATGCACACAAGTAATATGCTTTCTTTTTGTTTTCTGCTTCAGGTGCCTTAAGTCCATGTCTGGTGCTCTTTGAAGGACTAGAGATAAAACACATTGAACAAGACATTCTTGGGTAAGAAAGCGAAGTGCTTTGTTAACCTAACTTGTCTCTTTAGTGTTATAATAATACTAATGATAATAATGATGATAATAATAATAATAATAATGATAATGATAATGATAATAATAATAATAATAATGTGTAGACTTTGCGGTGCATGCTCAGAGAGTGTGTGGCAAAAAGTGAGTTGGTGCCCCAAGCTGTCACAGAAGGAGTATCGAAATTGTCATGATAAGGTAGCACTAAGGGTCCACTGGAAATTATGTAGGAAATATGGCCTAGAGAGTGGAGAAAAGTGGTGTGAACATCAACCTCTGCCTGTAGTTGAGAATGACCTGGTAAAATAAGTGGGACACCACCATCATTACTGACAAGCATGTGCTGACGCCAAGCATGTGCTGACGCCAACTCTGACGCCTACTTTGACTCCATCATCAATGAAAACAAGCCTTAAAGTGACCAATACACTCTGGAAAGTAGTGATAACACAGGCTGCAGTTGTGGTTTGGAGTTACCCTTGCGAGTACCTGATATGTCAAGGTGACTAATTTCTTTGTAACTGGTTGAAATCTAAACTGTCTGACGACGGGTTTACTGCACTTACAATTTTCAAGTATGTGCCATGTACTTCTGTTGTTTTTTTTTCTTTCTTGTTATGCATTCGAACATGTTGAGCCAAGTAAAAAAAGTTGGTCAAATCAAGTTTTTGAGCTTTAATATGGTCACAACCTCGCACATATGGTGACAATCTTTACAGTTTCCGTAGTCTATTATGTTGGATGACAGAATTTGATTACAAGTATGGCTTCATTACAACTGTGTCTTGGTGAAATTGGGGTAGCCACTGGCATTCTTACCATGAGGACTCAAGACTCACACTATGGGAAAATGCTTGTAGTTTGCCGAAG
>BLFK01001016.1:83290-88290 GCA_014634185.1 Astreopora myriophthalma | reverse complement strand
TTACAGACCTCTGTAAAACACTGAGAGTTGACCTGAAGTTTACACTCGCTCACAGTGATTAGTTCAACAAAATTGGGCCAGGTCCTGAGTTATCACATGTTTAAACTTGACATTATTTCTCTTCTTTTCCTTGTTATCGCGAAAGAGATAACTTGCAATAAAACACCCTTCAGGCTAAATGGGTCACGTGGTGCAAACCGGAAATATCTGTTTTTAACAAAGATCCTTGCCCCGACAGCGCAGTGGGCATTTCTAACTTGCGAGGCAAGGTGTAGAAATTCAGACAGATGGCTTCACTTTCTTGCTCGTTTGCAGCTTATTCAAAGAAGAAGTGTGATGTTTCTACGCGTTATCCAGGGGTCAAAGAATTCTTCCCTTTGACTTCTTGTCAGAAAGATATCAGATCACATCTTAGGACGATAAAAGTGGGTCAAACTAGTCTTCCCACGGAGAGAGATTTAATTCTTGCCCGTACAGGTCAATTTCGCGAGGATGGTGCCAACATGACAATATGTCCAGCGCACCGTGCAGAGCTAGGAACATTTTGGCGGGCTGGGAGAAAATGTGCGCACCCTCTGCATGGAAATCGGAAAGGCAAGCCAGAGAGGGGAGCTAATCTCGCAATGAGCGAGGAAATAATGGCAAAGTGGAACGCACTCGTTCCGATTGGAGCAGGTAAGAAAGAGAAATAGTATAATCTTGAATTTGAACGCTATTTGGGCGACGGCTTTTTTTGCTTCGCATTTTGTTCCAAACATTGCTCATTGCAATTAACGCTTTATTACAGGAATTTGCAAACTTTGTCGAAGTGATCACTTGGCTTCTATTCGAGTTGACCAGCCCAGTAATGTCTTTTCCGCTGACGATCCTGGAGAGCCATCTGGTATTGCGCATGTTGATGATGTGCCCGAAACAGAAATTTCACCAGAGCCCCATGCGTCTGGGGAAACTGCAAGGCTATCCGGGGTATGTTTCACAAAGCTGTACTGCTGTACTGTTAGTTTTAGAAAGATAACACTGATGTAAAAAAAAAAAAAAACAACAAAATAGTTGTGAATTCTGCTTTGCAAGTAGAAACGAAAAAGCCAGTTTCTCTTTCGTTATTTCTTGTGAGTATCTTTTGAGTGGGTGTGACAATCAATAGGAAATATCAGAATTTACAGTGAAAAAAACAACCTGTAGAAAAAAGTACCGCAAATAGCAGATCGTTTGCCCGAAATTAAACTTTCTTCTCGACTGGGCATTTGGAATTAAAAGGCTGCTCATTTACAGTTCGCGTTGCACTGAAACGGTTTTACCCATTTAATTTTAGCCAAACAATGCGAACGTCCGGCACCATTGTCATGTCCTGGTCACTACTAGAGATGTAATAGAATACTGTCGTCAAACAGCGGTATGCAGTGTTTGAAGAATCCTTTGTCTTCATGGAATCATGTAACGTTTTCCACTGATAAAACAATCCAGAGCTTGCCTTGCTGCAGTTAATCTGCCAGAATCAAAACTATTAATGTATCACGCTACTGAAATTCGAGTTTTTCTCATCTCATTTCCCAAGATTCCTTTTTCTGGACATTGAACTACCAATATGTATAGGTACACAGTTGCAGAGAGTGTTGTTATCTTGGGGCTTGAGAAATCCGGAAACGTTCATCGTTACATCATCAATTTAGTAGTTATGTGCCAGGGGATATTAGCTGTAGAAAAAATGACTTCTTTTATTCCGTGATTTGAATATCAAAAGAAATGCTTGCAAGCAACGACTGAAGGGAAAAAAAAAAAACAGTTGTTCTTTGTAGAAACAACAGCTCCCTGTTCGCTGAAGTGTTTCGCGCACAACCGGAAATCGCGTTACAAGAGCAAATTGTGATCTGCGGGATTGGCAAAAGGCAAATCTTATTGACAGATTACCAAGCCCATTGATTCGCCTGTGCTTGCGTTTTCTCCTGCTCATCTAACCTTGAGAAAATGTCAGTGGAAATAGTTAGACTTTTTAGAAAAACTAAACTCAAATTACGATAATTACGAACTTCTTAAGTCTCGTTTTGTCTGTTCAGTGTTGCATTACATTGCGCATTAATTTAAAAAAACGGTGTTGACTACATCCCTTGCTCTTCCTAAGTCAGAAATGTCCAGTAGTAAACAACAAATCTGAAAATTGGATTCTGGATTGTTTATTAATCAAAACGAACTATCGAGACAAGCCTAGAACTCATAACATGACTATTCTGACGTGAAGCTCTTTGAATACCGACTTTTTTAATGATTTTCACGCCTAAAATAAACTGCAGGAAACATAAAAGTCTCACCTTGAATGCGTTGATTTACTTGCTCTACCTCATCAATTTCCAAGACTTACTTGTGGGCGTTTTGTGATTAAAAAAATTACAAAGTGATTCATTTATCCCGTGCGCGCTTAGCTCTGCCAAATTGAAATTTACAGGGTGATTTGCGTCTGACCAATTAAGTTTTGTGCCAGGCAATATGATTCCTATCAGATACTACAATCTTTGATTTTCAACGTGAAAAGAATTGCTGTAAATAGTCAACTGAAATCACTTACTTTCAATCGCTCGCCTTATTGCTCCTTGTGAGCTCGTGTTTCGTCACTTGCTTTTCGCCCGGTGAACAATACCGATACTACTTGCGCGTCCGGTTGAGCAATACCGATAACAACTTATGCGCGCTGTTGAGCAAATCGAGATTGATTCCCCTACACACAAGATGTACCAATTGTTTTTCCTTTTTACGGGGGGATTTGTGGGCTGCCTCCTCGGGTTTTGGCCTCTACCAAAACAAAAGTGTCGATTTCACGTGCATGTTACTCATATTATTCGTGTGGTGTTTTAGTCAAGAGCACTTGCCCAGTTATAAAAGCTGGATGGCGAAGAAAATTTGGACATCTCCAGAAAGCAATCTTTTCAATGCATTTCTTGGCCGAAAATATTAGCGATAATGGTAATGGTGATGGTAATGGTGGTGGTAATGGTGATGGTAATTGCGATGGTGATAGTAATATGAAGTACAGCTGTCAGAATGAAATTTTCATCCTTTGTTCCACCCCGGTAAGAAGGTTACGATATTTCTTTTCATTGTCTTCTAGACTTCTTTGCCAATCACCAAGCCCAGCACAGCGGATGATAATTCTTCAGACGTTTTCTCTTCTGGCTCTCAAGAATCTCTAACAGCGGGAGAAACATCAATGGAATGGCAACCCACGCCACAGATACAAATGAAACTTCACCCACTCAATAGTTTTCTGAGGCAAGCTGGAGATGGCAGAGTAAGCCCTATACGGTCTCAGCTTAGTACTAACGTGGACACCATCTCATCACCCACCGCACGCTATTTCAGGCGCAAAGGAGTGCAGGCTGTTGAGGCAGTTTTAGATGCCATAGCCCCGGGGCAGAACAAATGGCTTCTGCAGCAAGTAATGGAGACCTACAGTCATGCAACCACTGGACAGGATGTTAACGTACCAGAGAAGACTCTGCTCTCCAGGCTTGTTACCCTTTACAACGAGGCCACCAACTGGTACACTAGGCAGCAAATCCTGTCGGTGTTTGTAGGCGACTACTCAAAGACTGAGCTACTGGCATTTATTCCAGGTTTGACCAAGTGGAGGATCAATGAAGCAAGGAAACACGCTTTCCTTACCAGTCCGGGTCACATCATTGACCCTCCAGTTATACACTGCTGCCGACTTGATCCAGTTAAAGTGGACCACTTTCTGGACTTCATATCAAGCCCGTCGTTTCTCCAGGATGTAGCATATGGGACCAAGAACTTAAAATTATCAGATGGTGAGACAATAGAGATCCCAAACGTAGTGAAGACTGTTGTGGCCTCCCGACTAATTCATCTGTACCAGTCGTACTGCGCAGAATCCGGTTTCAGTGAACCCATTGGTCGTTCCACTTTGTTAAATATCCTCAAGGTAAAAGTTACCATGAACAAGTTAATATGAGTTTTAAATCAGAAGCTATGCCTGGAGGTCACCTAAAAAAAAAGGGTCAATGCATCTTGAAGAATAGCTAAATTAGTTTTCAATCCGGCGGTAATTATTTTGTAACTGTCCACAGATATGCGCTGCGTCCCAGAAGAAATCCCTAGCTGGACTGGACAACATACAAGCCGATGGAGTTTTGGCTTTCACGGCCCTGGACGAAGCAGCAAACAAACTCTGTGAATTAGGTATGCTGTTTTCACTGTGAGAACAATTCTGCATCACGTGGTCTGGGCAGTGGGCATGTTTGGTACATGAGTAATCAAAACGGTGAAACATTTTGTCTTTCTTATTTTTTGTTTCATGTTTTCCGGTCAGGGTTGGAAGAGCAAGCAGCCAAGGGCATCTCTTCCCGTCTGAAGTCTGCAAAAACGTATCTGAAGACTGACTACAAAATTCATGTTTCCAGAGCGGACCCCTGTGCTGATCACTGTAGTGTGTATGCGCTCAGTACTGATGAGCGGGAATATCAGGGGCATTGTGACCATGAGCACAACTTAGTCTGTGACAGATGTGACAATTACAGAAATGTTCTCGTGGAATTACAACTATCACTATCTTCTGCTGCTGTCAAATATAGGTGAGGAGTACAATCAGTGTGTTTCAGACACCGCAAGTCCTCATTTATCTCATTGCAGATTTTCTTTTGGCTTAGTGTTGTTGTAAAATAATTGTTCATAAAGACGATGACGATGAACAAGTGAGAATGGAGAATGGGTTGTGATTTCTCCAATAGTGACTACTCCTCCACTGAATCCAGGCGGAAGTGTCATTTGTGTACTGAGAGAGAACAAAGAAAAACAGGCATGCTAACTCATGAGTTCCATCCTGGGTCATGTTGGTGGGAGGCCAGTGGTCGAGTACTGCACCAACCAACCGTAATACGTTCATGAACCAAAGGTTTACTAAGACATTTTTATACAAATGCACGCAAATTATAGTGGTACACTTATGATAGGGATGATCAAGATGGTGATATCGATAATATTTATGCCTT
>BLFK01001016.1:69637-72137 GCA_014634185.1 Astreopora myriophthalma | reverse complement strand
TTATAATTATCATGATCAAGGTTTTCTCTGTAATGTTTTTCAAAATATGTTAGTTTACTGTCCGTAACATACGCTTTACCGATCTTTTTGGTACTAAATTTCACGTCTTTTTTGTTTCTGAACGTGATAGCGGGATCTGTTATATATATATACCATCTGTATTATACCCATATAAGACACTACGCTCGCCGTGACACGTTTCTATCAATTGTAAAAGCTTTAATATAGCCTCAGAAACGATAAATCTGTTGATGCTGGTATTGTCAGAAAATATGCGCTGACATGTTTGTTCCTTGATTAAAAATATGTTGTTGAAATGATCAATTGTAACGTTTCTATTGTCAGCCATAGCTCGCGTCCAACAACACATTGCTGTGTCATATTCTGTACATGTGAAACCTTGATTTGTTTTATTATATTTGCGCCCAAGTTCTCCAATAAAACTGTTAGCAAGCTTTTTAGCTTCACCTTCTGGGAATGCATCAAAGATATAAGGCTTTAATGCCTTTTTAGTCACGATTTTGTCTTTAATGCTGGTCAAAGGCATGTTCAAAGTGTCAACAAGGTAAGATATCAAATTACTGGAATAAAACCCAGCTTCTAATTTTATTGGTGCACCATAATTATTCAATTCAGTCTCGTCTATGTAAAATTCACCACATTGTCTGAGATCACTCTTGCAATTAAACGGTTCTATTACGTCGTGAATACTATAAACTGGAATAGGTGATGCATTATTTAACAAGATATTTGGGTACGATTTGGAAATATCTATGCTAACAATATCTTCTGGAAGTTCTTCAGTCGCACACCATTGTAGTGCACGAGGATAAAAATCATCAAGCATCTCCCTTGTATGTACATTATAAGTTGATTCGGGAAGGTATCCACATATTTGTTTGAACAATGCCGAAGCAATACTCGTAAATGATTGATTGGTCCATTTGAAATCGTGAGTTTTGTAAGTAGCAAATAGTTTGTCACATATTGATTTGCGCGTGTCATACTCGTCATTCAATAGATACATGTTTTTCTTGTGGTCAATGAACCCATCGAGGATACCATTGTTGTTCCAGTGTAAATATTCAATGTATAATTGTGAGGTGTTGATATATATGTCAATGGCCTCTCTCATGTTCACGTTCTCGGGTAAAATAATAATGTTATTCTCTTTGTCGAGCGTGTATAAATCACGTGTATCTTTGACACGGTACACTAGTTCGTGACGTCGCGTTCATTTCAGGTCTGACATATATTTTAACAGGTTCTCACATCCTCCCTGGTTGGCCTTGGAAGCTATTAATTTAAGCTTTTCATCAGTAATAGGAAAGCAATGATGATCCTTTACTACATAGACCAATGAAACATTTGAATGCGTATTAGAATTTGTATATGTCACAAACTTCCGGTACATACTATCAAAAGCATGTATTGATACATTCGTGTGACAATTCTTTGCCCAATCTATAAACTCGTCTGTACAAATCATAGGTGGGTCACATGCAAAGCTGTATAATTCTGTCTTTAGTTTGTCATAGTCATATGTTTTGAATCCTTTCTTTCCCCGTACTTGATCCCAAACATAATGTAACACACAAGTATTATTACCGTGAGATTTTATCTGTCGTTGGTTACTCAATAAATATGATTCTAATTTTAATCCTCCCATTTGGTGCATTCTGAAGAATTTTTTGTTGTGTGTGAGAATCTTGCAACCTATTTTCATGATTTCTTGTGCGGATAAAAGTGTAAAATTGTTATCCAATAATACATAAACCATAAATTTGTACATGTCGTGTTTATTCAATTGAGGTACATCTATTTCAAATGGACCATACGTACGCTGTGTAATAGCATTGGCCAGACCATCAAGTATATCAACATAAATGGTTATTGAAACATCTTCCCTTGCTCCTTCGATCTTACTGAGTCTTTTTCGAAATAGTTCCACAAATGAGGAGTCCTTTTTTCTGACAACTCCCTTTAGTTTGGCCTCTTCGTGGCGGAATTGGTATGATGAAACCGGTAGTTTCGGGAACATAACAACCTCTTTTTTCAACGAAGATATATTTTTTACCTTTTTAGGTTTATTCACTATTTTTTCAGGTTTTTTCTCCTGCTTTTTGGCTTTATCGCCCCATTCCTTTATCAGCATATCTGTACGGGCCCATTAATCCAACGAACACAACAATATGAATTTTTTCTAACTCTTCGGAAACGAAATGAAGCAACACACTCCCACACCCACACGCATCTAATTTAAAGTTCTACAAGTCTCTTGGGACGTTTGATTGCACGTCCTGAAAGGGTTTTGTATTCATTGGTTTGTACATCTTCCCCCACCAATGACGAACAGTCATTAATCTTTGGCACTTGCAGGGACGTTTCATCTCTTTGGCATTTCCTGGTTTTCTGCATCTCTTGAACCTTAGCAGTTTGCAATGGGGCACATCTTCCGTCGAGAACTTCATCGTTGTACTCTTCTAGTAAGTGCAGTTTC
>BLFK01001016.1:45884-49406 GCA_014634185.1 Astreopora myriophthalma | reverse complement strand
AACAAAATCTTATGTTGATACAAATTTAAACCAAAAATTAGACAAAACGGTTTCCAGCGATATTAATATACAAAATCATAAAATCACCAATATGGCTGATCCAACTAATTCAAAAGATGCTGTAACAAAATCTTATATCGACAGAGAATTAAGTCTAAAATTAGACTATATCGCTTCCGGTGATCTTGATATGCAATTTCATAAGATTACTGATATGGCTGATCCAACTAACTCAAAAGATGCTGCTACAAAATATTATATCGACACAAAATTAACTCGAAAATTAGACAAAACAATTTCTAGCGATTTAGATATGCAATTACATAAGATTACTAATCTAGCAACATCTACTTCCAATGATAAATACGATGCTGCAAATGTTGAATTTGTAGACTCCAGATTCACCAATCGTGATGCACTTTTACACACACGTATAACAAATGAATATAAAAGTTATGTAAACCACTCGCATGTATCTTCGTCTTCTAATGATAAAGATGTTTTTAGATATATGATGGAAGATGCAGATAAGAGCTCATCAGAGACTGACATTGTTGTTAACGGTATTGTAGATTTTGCATCCAGTATACATAAAATCAATAAAAAAGCGTATGATATAGAGGTTCGGACAGATTCTGATAATGATTATAGGTCAAGGATAAGTTTTAATGCCTACAAACTTCCTATAGGTCAGTACACAATGGCGATCTGATACTGTGGGTTATACAAGAAGCATTGTTCAATTAACTAAAGGGCAAGAATCTCCACCTGAATACATATTCATAGATCTCTCTGGAAGTATAACAGCAGGGCATACAAAAAAAGCACATCTAATTGTTTATGGTGTTCGTGGTCATTACGTAAATGTTGACTCAATTGTATACGATACTGTTTCTTTTGTTGAAAATGGAATTATGAATTTTTACCTTCCAATCAACATGAATGGTCACAGAATAATAAGAATGCCAACTACTAGTAGCTTAATTTTTGCAATAAATCATTTTGATGTAAAATATGTTAAAGATGGAAAGACTTGGTATTCAGCTCCTTTATGTATTAAGAATGGTAGTAAATTTATAAAAGTTTCCGATTTATTTGAAATGAGATTATGTATGTCATAAAAATGTATTTTAGTAAAAAAAATAATTCCAGATATTACGTTAAGTTAATTTTTAATCAATATTATTACGGAGTTGGTGATTCAGGTGATACCATGGTAGTACGTCTAGGACTATATCATAGTCTCGATAATCTAATTATTGAATATAAAAAAGATTCAATTGAAGAAATTTACGCTGTAATATTCTATAGAATAGTTCAACCCTAAATTTTATACACTTATATTATATGACGTTATACGTAAAAGATAAACATGGAAATGATATTTTAGATGAATATGGAAACAAACTAGAATACTCCGTAGAATACATAACAGATTCAAGCAATAATTCGAGTGGAAATTCAAGTATCCCTGTTGTAAACGATTATGACGTGGGAAACGTTAAAATAATCAATGTGAAAGACCCGACAGAATTACATCATGCTGCTAATAAAAGACATGTTGACACTTCAGGAATTTATTCCATATTAGATTTAGCCACTGGTGCTTATGTTAATGGATATATGGAAAACTATGCAGAATGTATGTATTCTTGCGATCGAGCACTTGCATCAGAAGTAACATACGACCATTCATCTAGAAACATTTCAACCATTTTTGATAAAACTCTTTCCGGTTTGAATGCTGCACAAACTGATAACACAAAAAGACCAAAGCTTTCCACTACAAAAAATGCTAAGAGATATTACTTTACTTTTCACGGTAATCATAGAATGCTTTCCAACATAGACTTAAATCCTGGTAGTGGTCAAGATGATATAGTTAACGTTTTCATTCTTTATAAACTTAATACTCATGGTGGTGTCAATCCTCATTTTAGGAATGGCTTATTTGGTCATGATGATGGCGGATGGGATAAATTTGTTGTTTACAGACCTACTACACATAATCTTCTTATTTCTGGTATTCATGGAGCTGATAACATAGAAATAACTTCGTCTGATTGGTTATCAAAAGCTGATGCAACAGTTCTAAATAAATGGCATTGTGTTTCATTTCATTGGGATGTACCCGCCGGTGCTGGAAACAGTTCTTGCTGGGTGAATGGTAAAAGAGTGAAAACGTTTAGAGCAGCTACTTCTTCCGGATCAACACAAATGACCTTTGGAGATTTAGATCCAAATGGTATTGCGGGACTAGATGGAGATATTCGACTTTTTATTCTTTACAAAGGGTTTAATATGAACGATATTATAATCAAAGCACACCATAAAATGATATGTGAACGGTATGGAGTTGATCATGATCCTATTTCTTTTTCTTAAAACTCAAAACTATCAAACGATATAGTATATGCTTCAAGAGATAATAAAATATGTCAACCACTGTTTCAAAGAAACTAAACAACATCACAACAGTGTAAATGATGTCATACTAAAGTCAGCTTTAGTATATCAATATTTGTACCATAAAAATTTCAAGACATACAAATCAATAGATGACGTCCTTAAACTAAATAACAATGAAATCGGTCTAATCGGCCCTGGAAATGGTTGTCTAACATGGTTTTTAGAAAGAGTATTAGGTCAGTTTCATATATTGCACACACATAGCATTTTGCATGATGCTTTTGGTAGATTTTATGCCCGCTAATCGTTCGATATCTATTCAGGGTTGGATGAAACATAAGAACTTTGGTTTAAAAATTCAGAATTGTCAATACGCTTACCAAAGTTACGGACATCTTTTAATTTTAATAAAGAATGCTTTAAGATCTGAAGAAACGAATATATCCGAATTAATTTCCTCAATGAATTGCATAGACAATTACGTGATGGACAACAGTCCTATTATTGATAAATTTTTAGAGAAATACGATGAAAGATTTATTTCATAATAGCATCTATCTTATTTCCTATCATGGTTTTAATTTT
This sequence comes from Astreopora myriophthalma, assembly GCA_014634185.1. Lineage (NCBI taxonomy): Eukaryota > Metazoa > Cnidaria > Anthozoa > Scleractinia > Acroporidae > Astreopora > Astreopora myriophthalma. The sequence goes on along the minus strand of BLFK01001016.1, from coordinate 46,412 downwards.
AGACCAATATTCATCATGTTTTTTTTTGTGTAATTTTAGATTTTGACACTTTTATGCGCTCGTGGGGTAGACCAAGCATCATAAACAATTGTTTGATAATATATTTAACACTAATCAACCGTTTACGTCCGTTATTTACCTCTTTATTAACCTTTTCTATCTCATTAAACACAGTATAAATCTGCTGTTTTTGTTTATAAGTTAATTGAATATTGTTTTCACTTGTAATAATATTCAATACGTTTTCAATATGATACTTGCGATTATAAACCGATTTGCGTCTTATCTTATGTATATTTTCATGAAAATCTATATACTCATTAACATAATCATAACTGTGAACTGAACCGCATCTTTGACAAACATTCATTCCATTATCTTTAATCAATTGCATATTTTTACAACACGACTCATTTACCTTTCGAACTTCTATGATTAATTCTTTGCAAAAAGGACATGTAGATTCTTCTGTATTCTTTAATTCTTCATGGATCACTGAATTACAACTCATTCTATACTATTATATGA
>BLFK01001016.1:28384-38384 GCA_014634185.1 Astreopora myriophthalma | reverse complement strand
GCAAACTTCTTCACAAAAAAAAATTGAAGAATTAATCCTGTATTTGATGAAATAACCAAACTGCAGGAATTATGCACACAGCCCTTCAATTACGATGGAAAACTGACAATTAATTTTTTAAAAAAGAGGTCTCTCATGAAGTAGAAGCCAGCAGCAACCAATGTGTTTAGACTGCACAGAGATACACCTCAGACAGAATTTCAGGTTCAAGGGTCCTCAGCATCATAGCAAGTCAGTGGAGTGTTGGAGTGATAGTCCCTAAATAGTGACTAAATTCTCTCAGGCTCAGCTACTTGTGCCATGAGCTACTTCTAAGTGAATTCTATATTCTAGTGTTGTGGATGAAATTAGACTGCTGACAGGTCAGGGTCTTGCACTAAGCAAGCAGAAGAAAATTTTTTTATCGTTCATTTTCATTATTCCCTTATTCGTCTGAATGGTACTGTCTTGTCGTTAAATGTGTAACTGTTGTGGGATTTTTTTCTATTTAGGTCTTATGGCTGAGACTCAGATTCCTTATCCTGAGAGCACTGGCACTAACCTTGTCACTAGTACCCAGTCCTCCACAAAGTACTCAAGCCATGAACAATGGTGCTGCTGAATATGTGTTTCCTTTAGAGGAAATAATCATTGAGCTAACAGATGTCTTAGAAGAGATCGATGGACACCCAGGAACAAGGGAAAAGGTAGATTTAGGTCAACCAATTCAACTTCCCATGTTTTTTTGGGGTTGCTTGAAAGTCAGTACTTAAAATGAAAGGAAGGATGTCATGTCTTATTCTATGGGGTTTTACCTTTAGAGCTCTATCAAGTCCCCCCTCGATTAACCTCTTCTCTCCTAGGACTCTACTTTTAAAATTGGGATTTGGCAATAAGCCCCCTCCTACAAAACTGCCGGTAGTCCCTCTCTCTTACCTCTGTTTGAGACATCAGATTTGGTAATTAGACATGCCACCCCCACCCACACTCTCTATTTCATGCAGTGTTCTCACCAGGATTTTGCCTTAGGGAGTCCCAGGGCCCCCTCTGCTGAAAAATAAGGGCCCTCTAAGAACATTAGGGGGACAAAGTTAATGGTCTGTTACATGAAATAGCTACCTGATCCACTATGGCAGATGCGGTAGTTACGATTCCATAATGATGCCTGCACCAATCTTCGCTGCGTAGGTGGGACCAACAAATGTAAAGGCAATAAAATTAAAGACTTTCAATCTTTTGATAATGCTGGGGTGTTCGGTTGACCATTAAAACTATTCAACTGTAGACGTTCAAAAGTTTGTTTGACTCGTAGCTTGTCCCTGGGCCCAAACAGGTGCAGGCTTTGGCTTTTAATGCGCCATCTCAATTTTTCGTGCAGGAATCCCGCAATGGCGCGGCCTGGTGAGAACACTGTTCATGCAAGCCACCAACGTCATTATAAGTTAGTGTATTTTTATTAAGGCTGAAATATGGCTGTACATATATTCTCTTTGAAACAACTAATCCCACAGATTAAATTGTTTCTGTATTGGTACGATCTAGGTTTACGAAAGGGTGTAAGGCTCCAGCCAGTGAGTTAACGATGTCTAAATTGATATCATTTGAACTTTTTTAAAAGTACATGCAACTGGGAATATGTGACTCTATGTTGGTCTCCCTGTAAAAATGCTAAAAGTTGTATTTTAACCAGTGGACATACAATAGGGACACAGTTGCTTATTTAAGACATTTTTGAACATCCACATCACTTGAAATCCAGAGTGATGAAATGGATTGGAACTTAAAAGAAAAATGGGCCAGTTTTTTTTAAAGTTTTTTTTCCATGTCTTGAAATTATGGCAAAAACGTCACTATGGATTTGCTCCTGGGAAACTTCATTTGCTTTCTTCCTCTTTTATTTGGTCTTAGATTTGTTTTATTGAAGATGATTTAAGGAATGATGTTTGTACAGTTTTGATCAGAAAACACACCCAGATAGGATCAGAAACAGATAGGCCTTCCCACACCAGTTAGCCCCTCCCTGTAAAAAGCCCCTCCTCTCCACAAGGGTCTCCAAAGAGTTTTTATTAACTGTAGTTAGTTTCAAGCCTGGGAGATTTTTGCTACTAACATCATCACTAATGCAGTAGTGTAAGGTCAAGTGGCTTGAAATGATCATGTTGTGACTTGTTTTTGCATAGCTTCCCCCACTGGGTCCACCATGCTCCAGGCTATGGGGATTTGTTGATGGCCAGCATGGAAATGTTTTGGTAGCCATGCTAAGAGTGTGCCATCGAGCCCATCATCTCCATCACATGACACAAGGTACAAGGAATTTCTTAACTTTTGGCTTATTTTCAATTGCCTGGAAAGTTTTCCATGATGCTTATCGAGAATAAAGTTTGTTTTTCAGGAATTATTGCTTTAATTAATTCATTAATTACTTAATCAATTAATTACTCATTTGAAACTTTGAGAGGACAAGCTTTGCCACAAGGCAGCAATTCTCAAGTAAAGTCTTCAGTCCATCTCTGATGTTTTGGTGAGGAAAATATTGAAGAAAGTAAGAAATACTACTGCTAATTGAGACATCTTTCACTCTCTGCATAGTTTATAGGGCTTCTGTGAAAGTTTAATTGCTTTTCATTGTGTCCCCAGTGAGAGAGTAAAACATGCAAAGAATTTCTTTATCCTCCAGTTGTGTAGAATGTGGCATCTCTGGAATGTGATATTTTTTGTTTGGCAATTATAATCTGACTTGCAGATTCTAATTCTAAAGATCACTGGAGTGAAATTCATGAACAGTTGGGGGTGGTGTCCAGAATTTTGAAAGGTATATTCATTATGTTATTCTGCTATGTACTAAAGCATTGTTTGACAGAGTTTAATTTTACCCCTTTTAGCTTGTTACAGCTGTGTATGCATACGTACTTCATCCTTTAGATAGGGCTATCATGCCAAAGTATTATTATTAATATAAATTGAAGAATAGTTTTGGATTGTCTCCAAATTCTGCTCTTCAGCCTATTTGATTGCAACACTTTGGGATGTTTTTAAACATGTGTCAATTTAATTTTGTTAAAATAAACTTTGAAGAGATCCATTCTTTTTCCTGTGATCCATGGAAATACTAAGTTAAGATGGAGAAAATGCTGGTCAATCTGCATGTACAGTTATTAGAATGAACTAGTGTGATGTATTATCTGTTCAAGCAGGAGGTTCTTAATAAATGATTCAGTATTTAATCATTTAACCTTTATAGGCGACCCCACTCAACCAAAACTTACACTAGTGGCTATCCGTTCAGTTCACAGGGTGTTCACAATCAGCAAACACACTAGCAAATGCTGCTACCATTTGTGTCAAAGAAACTATGTCCATTCGAATAGTTTGCTGATCCATTCTAAAATTGCATGGCTTTGCTTATCCATTTAAAATGAACAATCCGATATTCCATTCAAAGAAAACCTTCAGTCACTTGAAGGGCTTGCAGTAATATATTTAGAATCCAACATTCAGTTGGTCAAACAGCTGCTGAATTGTGCATGCAGGCATTCAGGGAAAGGAGATAATCAGCATAATACCTAATGCGATCCTGTCACGGAAAGGATGACAGACATTTGAATATTTTTGTTAATAACAGCGGTTGTCAACTAACCGATAGCCAGTCGTCATTAATTATTGTCATTTTTTTTAAAGTTACACCCCAAACACTAATCCTATCCATGGCTGAGTTAAAACCACTGTTGTAGTTCAAAATGAAGGTTAAAATGATCAATCAATAGTCATTATTTGATAATGAAGTTTAAAGTGATCAGTTTAAAATGATTTCAGCCCAGTTTAATTTTCAGTTTTCTTTGTCCCCTTTCTCCTAACTATTCATGATTATGATTGAAGAGACAAAACAAAGTATATTTTGCTGCATGTACTGTTGAGAGACAAAATGCAGGATTGCCAACTAACTTCACCGTTTTATTGTCAGATTGCACTGCAAACTGTATAGGTGGTCTCACAACAGGGTATGAAGAAAAGACAATGTTTAATGGATATGTCTTGGAACCACTGGTTCTTTTATTGGAGGTTAGCTGCATTCAACTGTTCTTCTGTAAAAATCCGATTTCTTGTGCCTTTAATTTTGAGTTAATTCAGGGTTAGGCATATTGACATATCATGTTAGGCATTTAACATAGGCATGTTAGTCGCTATCTTCTGAGACAATAATTAGTTCACTTAAGTAGCATAAGTAGCAGAGACGACCAGATTTCATAGTGGCTAAGGGACTTTTTTTGATTGTATGCAAATTAGCTTATGTAATAGTTTTCTTGTACAAGCTTGCTTAATTTTTCCCTAATATTTGCTGGGCACATACCCTTTAGGAAAGCATTTTGTAGTTAAATTGAAATTTGTCTTCACATTTTTACTCACAATAGTTGTATTTTTTACAGAGCTACTGCTGTGTTACTTTGATAGCGGCTGTGTGCTGTGAATTTCTACAGAAGCTAACAGGCAGCAAAAAGGCCAAGAAAAAGAAACCTATTCATGCGCAAACTGTAAGCATATGAATCAAACGACAGATTAATGTTCTCAGAGTAACATACTTTCTTGAATTTTAAGTATGAAATGGAAATTTGGGCACATATTAAGTTTAGTTGCAAGTTAGGAACAGAATGATAAGTGGCAACAGGGAACAAACTCTTTTGCTATAGTTCACTTAAAGCTTAAGGTACTTAAGCCCTGGCTGGACAAGAACCCAAGGTCTTAAGTTAACAAGTAATATACGCAAACTTAACATCTGCCTTGGCTGAATTTTTTTGTTGTTGTTAAAAACAGAAACACATAAACTATGTAAAAAAAAATTACCCTAAGGTAACAAGTTGTTATTTTAGAATAAAATAGCGGTTATATTATGTGATTACCATATTAGGCTCCTGTCCATCTCTTGCCATCTGCTTTTCTCAGCCAACTCTTCTCAAAGTTGCGGGTTGTTTCTACCTTCAGCAATTTGAATCCCACCCTCCCTCCCGTTTTGCTTTCTGGCTGTTGACCACTGGTAGCTCCTACTGCCTGTAACCTACTTTAGCTTTACTTAATAAAGTGGTGGTGGGGAATGGCTCCTTGTGGCAACCCTTCAGCCCTGTGCTGGAGCCCCATCAGGGAGGGGGCGTATCATTCTGTGCTGGACTGGGCTAACTTGCCCCCAGGACATTATGCCAGCAACTATGCTCGCCTTGCAATACAGGCATGAGGCACCCCTACGGCATGGAGCCATGTGCTGAGGCCCCTCGTCCGGTGGTCTACACGGTGAGTGGGTATTACCCAAGCCTTGCCAGTAGATTCCTTGCCCCCACAAATTACGCCTAACTTGTTTTTGTTGTCATTTACTTTGCACCCATTCAAACTTTGTTTGAGTGCTTTGAACAAAAATTGATTTTTAATTTACGTAATTTAATCAGCTTTTCACCACCAAGGTGGTGGGGGTCACACAGAAGAGCAAGTCACAGTCCAGACACTAGGGGTGGTCATGGCCAGTTCATTATGTCCCTAGTGGTTCTTTAACCCTTTCCTGCCCAAGGGGTACCCCATTGACGAGTAGAATTGTCTGGCATCAGCCAGAGTAAAATCTGTAAAGTCACTGTCAGGTAAGATAAGGTCTGATCATATGCAGATGTCATTGCAAGGCAGCACTTTCTCTTCTGTTATTGAAAGACCCTGAACGTTGCTCCAGCTGAGGTTTGAACTTCCCACACAGCAGTCCAGTGCTCTACCAACTGAGCCACCTGTCGGCGGTTCACTATGACATTATTTTCATGTCAATTTGTTTTCCTCACCACTTATTCTCATAGCAGCCTTATCCCTTCTATCTATTAAGCCCTGCCCTCTAATAACACTTCTAACTCCCTCACCCCCATTGACATCGCCTAACATGCCTGTCAAATGCACTTGATCTGAGTATTTTCTGTTTGGGAGTTGTCAAACATTTGTAGGTAATGTCTCGTTTACTTCTTGCTATAAAAACAGTGTGATAGAAGTAGTCGTCCCAACCTAAGCATATGTAAAGTATTTACTAATGTACATTATGTTGTTTGAATTAGAATGAAGAAGTAGTGCCATTCAGGGAGTTCCTGTGCACTCTTCAATCGTCCATCTCTGATCTCCATGTGGCACTTGCAGAAGTAAACATTGCACAATTATCTGTTGGTCTTTTGGAACTTAATCTGGTTGAATTGGACAGTGAGGTAAATGTGATATAGCTTTACAAACTTTACCAAGTATAGCTGTACATCCGACATGCAAAAAGTTTAGTTTTAAAACTGTACCGTCTTGCTTGTTACGGTGCAGTACCAACCCCTTTATTTGTGCATCATCAGGCTAATTATTGTTTATTAAACGCTGTGTTTACTGGATCTAATTGGCGACTTGTTGGCTCAGTTGGTAAAGCAGTGGACTACCATGCGGAAAGGTTCAAATCACTTGCAAGATCAACACTCAGGGGTCTTTAAATAACCAAGTAGAAAAGCGCTGCCTCAGCAAAGACATCGCAATTGGTTTGACTTTCTAGTCCTCTTGGATAAGGAGGACAAACTGTAGGTCCCATCTGACTGCACTTGTTCATACTTCGTTCTGTGGGACATCAAAGAACCACAAGGAATGTGGTGAACCCTAGCTGTGACCACCCCTAATGTCTTATGTGATATGGGCTCACAGTATGTGGCTTTATGCTGTTGCAATAACCCTGCCAAAGGCTTTGATCCGTGGCAAAATTTATTCGTTTAAAAAAAGCGTACCAGACGAAGCGAAATTGTTGTTGCTTTACTCGTATCACACTTCCTTTAACGTAAAAGAATGGTTCATTAATTTGCTGCAGTTTATTTTTTATTTTTCGTGGCAGCCACTTTTGTCAATAAATGTAAGCTTATTGGTGTTACCTAATTTACGATCTCATTGTTTGCTTTTCAGACAAAGTCTTCAATTGTGTCAGAAATTTGGGAGAAGTTGCAAACCAGCTACAGACAGTCAGTGAAAGAGATATCAGAACTTCTACATCTTAAAGTGAAATTTGCCAAGTCTCTTCAAATATAGCTGTAGAAAGCAAAGACGTCGAGTGTTGAATCAAGCCCGTGTCACTGGTGCTGTGAAATCCTCATCTGCCAGCTGTGTAGATGATCAATGCTCCCCTTCCGTGAGAGCAGAACAGAAAGCGAAAGTTGCGTTTTAGTAACATGTTCATCGTCATTGGGCAACAGAAACAATTCCTCTTAAGAAAATAAAAAAATAAGACTTTTTTTTTAAATTAGCATTTCAAAAATGTGGTGAAGTTGAACTTGGTAATAAATACAAAGGATAAGTGTCTTTGGCATGAGCCCTGTATCTCTTGAAAGGTAATTTGATTCCCTACGAGCAAGGTTCATTGTTGTTTCTTTTCATAACCCATTTCTTGAATTGCAGTGAGGTTGTTAGTGATTACGTGTTCCAGTTAGCTGGGAGACTTTAGCATGGTACCTTGAATGACCAGTCATGTGTTGTGACTTTAGCTCTGTCCCTATCTTATGTCTCTCTCACACTGTGGGCAGTTGAAGTTGAGAGACCACAACAAATATGTTGAAAATACTACCTTACCCTGCATTACAGTTAAAGGTTTCCAGTTTGAAATTTGTCAGCAAGAATGAGACAAATTCAGGCATAACCCTAACCTTAGGTCTTTTTTATGTTGTGCTCATGTTCTTTATGTGGCCTTAGACTTGACTAAAGAACACAGATTTTCATTTATTATTATTATTGTTTCCTTTTTTATTCTATTTTTTGGATGCTTTATTCGCAGTTCTGATAGAAAACCTAAATACAAGGATTATATATATTTTGGCCCTGTTTTGCTATTGATAAAACTGAACAAAAACGAGGAAAAGAATATTGTGATGTTCTCTTGGAATGTTGAAGTCTGCATGCAAAACATGTGGCATTTCTTACCAAAATGAAAATTAGAGGAAAATACAAGATGGTTATGGTGTTGGCCCTTCAACTGGTAACTTCAGTTGGTGCCTGGTTACAGTCTGAAAGAAAGTGTAAACCAGATTGTCAACTAGATGCATGATCAAGTGTTGAAAATTTTTGGTTCTTTGTCTTTTCGGGCCATTTATAGATTGCAGACGTGAAAAAATATTGTCCTACCAGCTCTTTGAATGAAAGCGAGGCTGACCTTGTTACTTGGGCGGAGGAGCCCAAGTTATGGTTCCGAGAGGGCTATGATCATATATGCTTGGTCTCAAATTTGCAATTGGGCCGGGTTTAATGCTCATGCGCAACTCTGAAAATTACACCGAGCAAGACGGGGTATGCACATAAAAGTACAGTAAGCCTGGAAGTGAACACAACGAAATGCAAAGGCAATGAAATTGGCTATTTTTGGCCATTTTGCTAAGGGGTTAACCTTACCATTTAGCCCGGAATGAGTAAAAAGATGAGTAATTTCAATGAAAATGCTTTCCATGAAAGCGAGGTCATATAGCCCTATAATGGACCTTTCGCAAATGTTTAAGGCCCTACTCTTTACGAAAAGTGCGTGGGTCCTTTAACGTCCCACACTTATTTGCAACAAGGGTTGTGAGACGGGACCTCCGGCTTATGGTCCTTATCCGAGAAGACTTGAAAGTCTAACCATTTGCTGATGTAGCCACAAAGGCAGCACTTTCTACTCAGTTATTTTAAGACTCTGAGTGTTGGTCCGGCCGGAGTCGAACTGACGACCTCCCGCATGACAGCCCGATGCTAAACCACCTAGCCTGAGCACTGTACAGGGCTGTATGTGGCTATACAGGGCCCAGTTGTTCAAAGCCCGATTAAGCTAACCCTCGGTTAGAGTAGACTTTGATTCCAGGTTATTTTTCAATTCACAAAGATTTTCCCGGAAGACTTTTGCTTGTCACTTGTGTGTGACTTACACTTTTCTTCCGCTTTAGTCTAAAACCACTTTTTGAGAGTGTTTGCAGAGGGAGAAATTAAAACTTCGTTTACTTTTTAATCGAGGGTGAGCGTTAATCGGCTTTCGAACAACCGGGCCCTGGGCTATACACAGGTAATCCGGGCTCTACACAGTTAAATACAAATATTGTTTTCCCTCTGAGAGCGTAAAACCCTAAAGGGCCGGTTATTTAAACGATGTTTAACTTAGACCGCGGCTTGCAACAGTCATTTTACTTCCAGACCCTTCAAGAAGTGAGTTTCTCCACTGAGTAGATATGCTTTCCTGTTATGCTGTTGCCTTCTCGACACCATTTTCGGCAATGAACGTATGTGCTAGCGCCGGCTAAGCTCTGTCTGAAACCCCATTTACACTACAGAAAAAACGGCGAGGCGAGGATAAAATTCGGCAAGGATAATTTTATTTTAGACAAGGCAAGGGTAACTTGAGTAGTGTAAACTATCAAAGGCTTGCTTACCGTGCCAATTTCATTTTCGGTTTTGGGACCAAGTTTAGACGGGTTCAAGACCCATTTTGGAAGAAATCAGTAAGGCAAGAACGACAACTGACACATTGCCCTTTTAAAAGAACGTGTAAACATGCTCTCTTAAAAATTCCAAGCCTTGCCTGGAGTAAAAAACCCTTGCCTAAAACAAACCTAGCACAGATAAAAAGGTGTACGTGTAAACAATTCTTGCCTTACCAAAATTTTAGCTACCCTCTGACCTCTTGTTCTGTAGTGTAAATGAGCTTTCAGTAACCGGCCTCAATTCTGTGTTTTCGGTCTCCGTACACAATAGTTGTTTTAACGTCTAATGTTAATGACCTGCAGCTGGTCAAAGTTTTCAGATCTTGACATCTTGACCAGCTAATAGGAATGAACTATAAGAGTTAGCAGAAAAGTTACATAATTGGAGCGGGAAAAATGTATACAGCTGTTTCGAGAAAGGTTGTCCAACTGACAAGAATCAAAGCGTACGCAACAGTGCCGAAAGGCATTATGGATAGTGGTCTGTATGGCGTGCTAATGCAAAGTCGGAGTGACGTAATGGCAGAGAGACTTCTTGAACGTTAGTCTACACGTTA
>BLFK01001016.1:19032-27014 GCA_014634185.1 Astreopora myriophthalma | reverse complement strand
GTTGGTTATTTCATGTCAAAGATTTTCAATGTGATCTATGTGTGTGTGTGTTGGGGAACCTGGTCAGATGAATTGGATGGCATCTCCTCAAGTACTGATCGGCTGCCCTCCAGGACTAGAATATTTAACTGCCCTCGATCAAACACTGATACACCAACAAGTTGAGCTTGCTGAAGGGTAGGTTGATGGTTTACATAGGACTTCCCCTTTTTATTATATAATTATCATCTGCAAAAGGCCATCAGTGCGACGAACACATGTGCCATAAGATGATCAAGTATTTGGCTAAAAGGTTCGACACTTAAATGTCAAACTAAGGCATGAATGCCTTGTGATGTTTAACGAAGTCCCAGTTCTTTAACACTGTATACTTTAAGTAGTAGATAAAATATGAGCGGGAGATCTGTATGGTCGTTTACAATGGTGAGCCGATAGGCTCGCCATTGTAAATGTCCATACAGATCGGACGCAAATATTTTATTCTGCTTGTGAAATGAATACATTAGATTGAATGCAAAGTATTGTTATGGGATTCGCTAATTGGACATGGATGCCAAAATGCTGTACGTCCCACAGGAGTGCATGAGACAATAATAGAAACATTCAAAATTTTCAGTCACTGCCAAATCGCCAGTATGGCAACAGCTTGTTTTCGTCCGCCGAAAACTGAAGAGGAAGAAATTTCCTTACTGTCTGAAACCGTACCTAAAAACACCAAGTACAATACAAAATGGGCGGTAAACGTTTTTACTGCCTGGCAGAATACGAGAATGAACAAAAAAGTGCAGTTGGAAACATCTGGAGGCAACAGACTTGAGTCGACCAATGTCGAGGAGCTGTCAGTCCCACTCAAGCACTTGTCCGCCGACAGTTTAAACTTCTGGCTCTGCAAATTCATTTGTGAAGTTGCGAAGCAAACCGGGGAACGCTACCCTCCTAAGACGCTGTACCTACTTGTTTGCGGCATTAATCACTATTTGGGAAACTTACAAGGAGAAAAGGCGTTTAAAATTAAATTCTATGATGAAAATATGTCCATTTTGTTATTCATTTTAATCAGTAGAGATCTGTATCAAAAGTTAATGAATACTAATTAGCCGAGCAGGAGTTTGTATCAAGAGTTAATTCTACTGTTTAGTAATTCATCAACCCCAGCCTTTCCCTGCTACCTATTCAATCCCTCCCTGAGCTTTCAGACAGTTGATTTGTATTGGGGTTTACAGTTGTGTACATGTGATCTGAATATTGTGCTTGGATTGGTTTGCACCCTCATGAATAATTAATAAAATTTACAATTGGAATTCTTGTTTTCTCCCTCAAGTATTAACTGGCTGTGAAATAAACAACAAGTACTTGATTCACAATTCTATGGGCCAGCAAGTCTTTTTTGCTTCTGAAGGTAAGAAAGTATGTGCATTAGGTAGTTTTATGAAGTTGCTATGATTTTACTCATCATGTTGTATTTACTTTTAGATGTACAGACTGCTGCACTCGTCGATGGCCCTCGCCGTCCGTTTGAGATGAGAATTATTGACAACCAGCAAAGGGAAGTGATTCACCTGTCATGACCCCTGCGCTGCCAGTGTTGCTGTTGCCCTCACTGTCGTCAGCAAATTGAAGTGCAGTCACCACCAGGAACAGACATTGGATATGTGGAGCAGAAGTTAGTAATTTTTAACAAGTCGGTTATTCTTTGTTTCTGAAAAACAATATTGATGGGACTTCAATCAGGGAAATGTTTCAGTTTGTTTTATTTTTAACTGCATGTAATTCTAGCTTTGAATTGATTAAGTATTTCTTGGGTTAGGGTTAGGGTTAGGTGACAGTTAACAGAGTTACTGGTGAGCTCAACGTTAAATTATCATGAATGATGTGCCCATCTATCCATTTCTCTTGCAGCCTGACTATCCAGTGATAATAATCTGAAATGTTCAATACAGTCACACAAGTGATAATTATTTTGACAAATGAATCTGCAAAGATAAATTATAGTCACTTCACATTTTGTTCTGATGTGATCTCCAGTTGAAACAGACTTTTGACTTTCCATGATAATTCCAAATGCATAAGTTCAGGAAGAACATTTTATGATGTAATGTGTATTATAATGTGTATCTACAGGTGACCTTGGTGGAAAGCCAAGTTAGAAGTTCAAGATGTACAGCATAAGCCTGTTATGGTGGTCAATCAAGATCCATGCTGTCCTTGTAGCAGTGGATCAGTTGTGAAATTCTCAGTGAGTGTATTATAGCTGTACCAGCATTCTTATAATAAAACATAAAGGGACAGTGAATTTTTTATTCAGTCACACCAGTGTTTATATACAGAATGTCCAGTGCCTTAGTATTTTGCACCTTTCTGTAGGTTTTTTAAAGGACTATGATGGTTGTTTGCTTGTTGGGTTTGTGAATAGTGCGAGTGATTTTTGACAGGGGCATAGCCAGCATTTTTGCATAGAGGGGTTCGGTGGTCAAAACTGGCAATTGAGCACTGAAGGCACCCTTTCCCAGGGGGGTCTGGGGGCATGCTCCCCCAGAAAACTTTTTTATTTCAGGTCCTCGGAAATGGCATTTCCGTTATTCTGAGCACAAATTCCAGTAATTCAAGTGCAAATGTAGATAGCATTTTCTGAGAGGGGATTACAAATCCCACTTTCTAAGAGATGATAAACTTAAAATTGATAAAAATCAGTGACGCAAGAGGCTTGGAATAAAGAAAAACTCTTGAGTGCTCCATAACCTTCTTAATAGATCTCATCCCTTAGAATTTCAAAAGAAAGAACTGATTGGTATATCCTCTTGAAATTAAAGCCAATGTTAAGCCCAAGGGGGGGGGGGGGNNNGGGGGGGGGGGGGGGTCTGGAACCCCTTGAACCCTCCCCTGGCTATGCCCCTGTTGGAGGGTCTTGGTTGCATATTAAAATAGCCTATCAATGTTTACTAGTTAGTAGGTAATAATTATTTTAACAGGGTACACTTCACACAAGCAATGTTCATTTCAGAATTCCTCTGAATTGATAACACCATATTAATTTGTGGTGAGACTGTACTGAAATGGAGGTTATCTCTGTTTCAACTGATGTGGTTTTGTCTGAAATGTTAAATTAAGCATGCTCAGAGCTGCTACTGTAGTTACTTATTGCCAAAATATTTGGAAGAGTGATGGCTTACAAGAGGTGGTCGCAAAGGGAGGTTTGACTGTAGTTTTAACATCACATCTTGTTAAGATGTCAGGATGGCATGCATCTAATTGCTTTATCTCCTCATATTTATGTTTCAGGATTCAGTTATTATGGGGAACCTTCAATGCCGATTCACCTCTCAGGAGTTGTGCATTTATTTTTTAGTGATAGATGTAGTATTTATGTTATATTAGTTCACTTGCAAAACGTCAATGTATAGCCGCATTCCAACTCCATTCAAAATTATATGCTTGTTAGTTTAGAGACAACTATTAAGTTTGTTGTATTAAATGTTCTGAACATGTTTTTACTGAGTGTTTCTTGTCTGACGTTACCTGGCATGTTATCCTGTTAGTTGTTTTTTCCTCACGCATCCTAGAAATTAAACGAGAAACTTCTTCAATTGTAACTGGCATGTTTACAAAATTCTTTGCTTTTTATACACTTGTTTAGGAGGAAGTGTAATTGTGTGGTTGGAGTGACTTGTAATGCAAGCGCCATAGGTTTTGGTCATGCTCTGACCACTGGCTGAAGTTATTGTTTGCAGCCCTCATTACATGGTGCCTCGTGATTGCGTGATTGCAAACAAAAACTCCCGTTCTGCAGGCTTTTTCACGTGCTGTATTTCAGAGTCTTAAAAAGAACGAAATAGGCCATTTCCGAGTTCTCTTTAGCCTCTTTTTCAAAGAGAGTCTTTCCATTTAACAGAATTGACCGGCCAGACCGGGTATTTGGAAGGGTTAACTCCACAACGCCTTCAAAATAACACAATTGGAGGATGGTATATACTCCTCTAAAAGAATATGAGGGATATCATGCAACTGCTTGTTAAAATTGTTGCATTTTCTTTGCAAACTGACTGGTCTGGCCGGCCAGTTCTTACAAAAGGAAAGCGCCCTAAGAGGGAAGTCCTTTTACAGACCGAGTTCATAAATGGCGGCTATTAAATTCTTTTCTCTTTATGCTAATTATCCTCACTAGCCTCGTGGGCATGTAAAAATTGAAAACAGTTCTCAGTTGGTTTAAAATGAGTCTAGTGAGGATAACCAGCATAAAGAGAAAAGAATAATTCATTAGCCGCCGTCTATAAATAGGGGGACGTAAATCCCGGTGTTGTGGTCTGTCTGGCCTTCGTGAATGTAATTTCATCTGTCCTCCTTTCTCATTCATGCATGGGTTGCGTGGGTTAGGTGGGTGGGTGAGATCACACATGGACCGATAGCGGCTGCCAGAGACACGTTTACAGGCTGACATCCGATCTCACCCCAGAGACAGAATTGTAAACCGCCATGAACCGTATGGGATATGTACAAAAACGGCTCTCGCACTTAGACTCGCTTTGAAAAAGAGGCTGACACGAACTAGAATGGCGTATTCAACTAACAAGCTTTCCTCTGCTGTTTTCTTGGTATTAACCAGGAAGAGTGGGGAGGGGTTACGAGAGTGGTTTGTTGTTATCTTACCCTCATTATTATGGTAGAAAACCGTAAACGAGACTTGGACATACCCACAAGCAGCATAGGATCTCTGCAATCATTTGCTGAACAGTGGCATACAATTTTAATTGCATTCTTGCGGTCTTGTTACAGTTGCTTATCTGTTACTGATTGCAATCGGACAAGGCAATATGGGAATCTTCCGAAACCAAAAGCTTTGGTGTTTTGGGGAAACAGTTTGGATATCCTGAGGGATAAGGGGCAATTCCATCTGCTAGTCAACAGATACCACTAAAAATATGGCAAGATTTTTCCAGTGCGTGTTTTCGGCGCGCATCCAAATTTGGTGGTAGGAGGTCCAGAGATGCTGAAGGATACCTTTGTCAAGGAATGACTCTCGGCGATCGACCGGTAAGTGACGCTCCTAGCGTTATCTGGCGCAATGGCCATGTGTTTTCTGTATTCAATTTACTTGCAAAAGGTTGCCCTTGCCCCTCGCGCGAGGAATATCTTAGCACCATGCAAACCACCACAGCTCGGATGATCCTGGCAAGGGATACAAAAAACATAAAATGGCGGCCGGGCGTCCAGTTTCCTGATTTTCCAGTTGACCCTACCCTAAGCCATCTTTTGTTTTGTATGTCGTCACCTGACCTACAATAGATTTCCGGATACACCCTGTTTTTAGTTTAGCCTTTGCGATCCCTTCGATGCGAGTAATATCTCTGCGTTTGCGATCAACGTTCCATCAAATTTGCTTCATCGACCGAGTATACAGGAGAATAGTCGGTAAGATGTTCTTCCTTTGTTTTTTTCTGCGTTGATCTAGACTATGTCATTGCGGTTAGGGTTAAGGTCTCGATTAAGCTGGTGACACAGGGTTCAACGTTGTGAAACATTTGTTGCTGAACAAATGTTGAACGATGTTGCAGCAACGTGTTGACCAGAATAGAGCTTGTCTCTATTTTCATTCAACGGCCTTAAACAACGTTCAACATTCAACATGACATGACGCACTGTCCAACATCTGCTTTGCAAGAAGCTGCAACAATTGTTGATCAAGAAATATTGAACCCTGTGTCACCAACTTTAGTCCTATTACGTAGTACGTGTTTTGCTTTCGATTCTAAGATTTCGTTTTATTGTCGTTTATATTGTAGCTTGACATTAAGTCGCGCTTAATAGCGCTGAATCATTGGAATAAAGCTCTGTTTCGCCTAGTTTATCGTGGCCTACCGGGTGTTACGAAAACTACAGTAAGGCCCTCGAAAACTAAGACCTAAGACCTAAGACCCCAGGTCGTAAGACCACGGTTCAACATTGTTCAATATTTGTTACCCAACAAATCTTGAACGACGTTGCAGTAACTTGTTGAACGGAATAGAAATTGGCTCTATTTTCGTTCAACTGCGTTCAACAACGTTCATCATATTGAATGGCCTATTTCAACATTCAACATGGCATGACACACTGTTCAACATTTGTTTTGCAAAAGCTGCAACATTTGTCGATCAACAGTCGTTGAAACGTGTCACCGGCTTTTAGTTTTCGTACTATGAAAGCTATACCTCTTCTATTGAGTGAAAATTATGGAAATGAAACCCTGGAAAACTTAATGCTAAACAGAGGTTTAGACACTGGATGTTGTCTCCATAAAAGGTCTAAATAAGACAGACACGGTGCCATGACACGATTGTACATTTTTTTTTGTATAAGAACCTCTAATTTTAGAGCTGAGACTGAACGTTCTTGTTTTGTTTTGTTTTTTTGTTTGCGATTTGAGCCTGAAAACGTTCTTACGGTGTTCTTAAAGTTACATGGGTCAATTCGGACGTGACCAGGAAACCTATCAGAAAGGGCATTGTTTGATGGGATGTGGTATCAAGCTGCTTCTCCCCTACTGAGCTAGGCCTAGTTTTCAATAACAACGCAAGCGCAAGCTCAGGTATAAGCGCAAACACAAGCGCGCTTATTTCACCGTAAAAACGGGCTTGAAGCAAGCGTAAGCACAAGCACAAGTGCAAGGATCAAAATTTTTGCTTTTCGTTGTTTGCGTTGGCTGGCGTTCTGTGAAAACAGGACATAACATAAGCACAACACAAGCTATGATGTTTGTCTAATGAAAACACCCTTTCCAGGCTGCACTCGCGGCACCTGGTTATAAGAGAGCATGGAAAGAGTGAATCCTTCATCGCCGTGTACTTGTGCTTGCGTTATGATTCGTTTTCACTTAACGTGAATCTCTGGTGGTTGGGCTTATGCGTGTGCATGCGTTGCTAGTGAAAAGCAGGCCATAGACCCATTTACACTACAGAAAAAAACGGCGAGGCGAGGATAACAGCCGGCAAGGGCAACTTTTATTTTAGGCAAGGCAAGGGTGAATTGTGTAGTGTAAACTATCGAAGGCTTCCTTACCGTGCCAATTTAATTTCCCGTTTTGGGACCACGTTTAGACGGGTTCAAGACCCAAAACCGACACATTGCCCTTTTAAAAGAACATGTAAACATGCTTTCTCATTAAAAACTCTATGCCTTGCCTGGAGCAAAAAAGCCTTGCCTAAAACAAACCTAGCACAGATAGAAAGATATAGGTGTAAACAATCCTTGCCTTACGAAAATTTTAGCTACCATTTAGCCTCATTTTTTGTAGTGTAAATGAGCTTTCAATAACCGGCTTCAATTCTGTGTTTTCGGTCTCTGTAGACAATAGTTGTTTTAACGTCTAATGTTAATGACCGGTAGCCGGTCAAAGTTTTTAAATCTTGACATCTCGACCAGTTAAAGAGGAATGAACTATAAGAGTTAGCAGGAAAGTTAAATAATTGGACCGGGAAAAAATATATATACATCAGTGTATACCAAATTAAAATTCAACACCACAAACAATGAAAAGGAGGGAAAAAATAAAAACCACGCAAGGAGTCAAACCCAAAAAAGAACAAATAGAAGGGAAACCTACTTTAATAGTGGCAACAGACCTTATCACGGTTTTAGCCGCCATCTTGACGGGTATGCAAAGCGTAAAGAATTTACAGTGTTTGTGTGGGGGATTCGATGTCAAATCAGTAATTTTTGTAACGCTCAGAAGAATTTATGAATTGCGAACTGAAGGTACCAGGCTAAAGCGGGATTAAACTCACCAAGTTTTGAAGGACTTAACATTATTTGAAGTTTCTCAGTAGCGTTTATTTTCTTCGGTGTATTTGTCTGTAATTCTTTCGCACAGATTTGCCGCGGACTGAAAATTTCCGGGAAAAAACAAATATATGGAAAAACTGAAAACGCTACCAGGCAACGTCTGGTTCGTCCCACCCAAAATTGGTCACTATAAAATCTTTTGCCCTGTACCTTCAGTTCGCAATTTA